>CAJVPU010002482.1:0-10548 GCA_910591775.1 Dentiscutata heterogama | reverse complement strand
ATATATAAATAAAGATAGAATCATAGTAAATTTTTTATAACAAAGAAGAGTAAGTTTCTTCTTGTTTAATGCCAGATTTAATTTAAACTAGTAATATTAAACTATAGGCTATAATTATTTTAGCTAGTCGAGAGGTATGTAGTTCAGTTATTAAGTTAATTCTGGAAGCAGAAATGCTGATTCTGTAGCAAGCATCTTGCAAATATTTGATATTAATTCTATCAAAGGCTTTGGACATGTTCTGAAACAATATTCATGCTTCCTTATTATAAGAAATATAGTGTTCAATTGTATTGTGTAGAATTTGAATTGGGGTATGTATTGAAGAGTTTTTGGAAGCTACAAAGTTTAGGTTAGAGAGAAGGTTATTTGATGCAATTATTTTGTTTAAGCAATTGGTGAAGATTTTTATAAAGATTTTTTTGACAGGTTTAATAATAGAAATAGGTCAGACTTGATTATCGCTCTTTGCAAATTAGTGTGACAATTGAATCCTGTTGATCATACCAAATCTCATGAAAATTATGTCAGATTGACAATATTTTGTGAAACATGTATTACTAAAGTCTTTTTGTCTTTCTATTGTTTGCAAATTTATCTTTTGACAGGCTTTTTCTTAGTACGAAGTCCTTTTACTGCACATGAATACTAAAGTGATTCCAGAGATTAAAGTGATTTGCAGAGGTTATTAGAGTGAGTTGAGGTGGTTAAGGTGAATTTTGTGTTTCTTTAAAATAACTTTCACTATTCAGTTCATCTTATTGAGATGAATCGAATAGTAAAAAAATTCTTTCAAAAATAATAGTAAAAAAAAATTTTTATTATGTAATATATTTATTGTAATAAACCAGATTTTAAAATTTAGATTGCATACCTCAGTCATCTTGAAAAGCAGTATGCCAACTAGAAAGTGAAGTTATATGTTTCAAAGAGTGTTATATTAAACAAATCACTAGTTCTTAACTAATACGAGCTGTGAGTCTGTTAGTAATATATTTTAAATTCATTTTTCAAATGTTATAAATATAACTTAAAATCTAAAAATATTATGTTTTTAAGCTATGAGTTATAAACTAAGTGAAGATTTACATTGGCGAGTTGTATATCTTGATGCAAAGAGCAACAATGAATATAAAATTGCTAATATGCTTCATATTGGTAGAACATCTGTTAGAAAAATTCTTGAAACCTTTAATAAATAGGGGAATGTAACTAGTCCTTTTAATATTCTACCAGGCAGATGCAAAGTATTTTCTTTGGAAGAATTGGTTGTACTTAAAAATTTAGTTAAGGAAAAAGTTGACTGGTATTTAGACAAACTCGTAGTTGAAATAGAAAATTTAACTAGTAAATGTGTTTCAGTTTTAACCTTATGCCATTCTTTTAATTACTTGGGAATTACTTATAAAAAAGTAACTATTTTAAAATTTATTATTTGTATTATTTGTTTATACTTTATCTTAACTAATATTATTTAAGATACAAAAAGCAGCGCATGAAAGAAATGAAATTGTACGCAGTGCATTTATTGCTAA
The DNA here is from genome assembly GCA_910591775.1 of Dentiscutata heterogama. NCBI lineage: Eukaryota > Fungi > Glomeromycota > Glomeromycetes > Diversisporales > Gigasporaceae > Dentiscutata > Dentiscutata heterogama. Next base: position 9,013 of record CAJVPU010002482.1, on the reverse strand, counting down.
AATCAGAATTAATTACCATCCAGAACAGTTAATCTTTATAGATGAAAGTGCAAAGGATGAACAAAGTCTTACGCGATACTATGAATATGCAATGGTCAATAAAAGAGCACGCAAAAAATGTGTTTTCGTACAAGGTAAGCACTATACAATTATACTAGCATTATCAATAGATGGGATAGTTGCTCTAGACATAATAGAAAGTAGTTGTACCAAAAAATGATTTTCAGAATTTGTTCTATTTTAACTGGTTAGTATTTGTTTATATCAGTTTATTATAAAACAATAGAATATATAATAATTGTAGTTGATTTTGTACTAGTTGAATATGTTGATTTTTAAAAAATTTGACTTTGTCGATTCTTGGCTATGTACATAGAAATAGTCACAAGATTAGGCAATCAAACAACTTTACAATAATGGTAATAGAAAAATCTATAACATATATATATATACTTATAACTTATATTGCGAGCAATTGATTTCATATAGTCTATATATTAAGCCAATTATTAATTTTTAGCTTAGTTGAGTTAATAAATTTATATTATCAGACTTTCGAAATTTATTTTTATTTTCATGTAAATTTTATAGGCATCTTATTGGTATTGAAAACACTAAATATATAGTTGACAATTGCCCAAACAGGCTGAAATTGGTCAAATGACTTTGGACAGAACATTGGCATAGCATTCTCACTTAGATGCAAATATAGTTTTAATTAATAGCGCTGCAAAAAGTTGTAGTATCGAATGCTTAAAATATGAAATATGTAAGTTAAATTCTTAGTATTTATGTGGTGCTAGAAGCATATATATATATTTATATTAAATTAATTTAAATATATATTTCTTCTAACAAGGTGACATTAACTACCTATAAGGTTGTGCAGTTTATACATTCTTAGATATCTGCTAAATGGTTCAAAAGAGCTTTTATTTTAAAACCTGAATGTCTGTTATTATATTTGGTTATTGTAATTAAAATTTATAGAATATGAAACATATTTACTGTAAACAAAGCATTTGGTAAATACAATTATCTTAGTAAATTTCAGCTTTATTTAATGTTTGGTAACTTACTATTTTCTTTTAAGTAGAACCGAGGTTATTCTTCTTCACTATTGAAGATATTCGGCAAATTGCTTTGGCAATATAAGAAAATCATGGTCCTGAAGTAGTTGCTCTTAACATTGCTGAAAAATATGTAGAAGCCTTTGAACAATTTGTTAAACAAGGCAATTCTATAATTGTACCAGCTTTCTATGATGCTGGATCAATGATTGCTAAGGTATTTATAAGAACTATTCATTTTCATGTTTTGTTGAACAAATTGTTTAACCTTTTTTTTAAATTTTATATTAAGCTCTGCTTATATATAATACTGTTACAAAATAAGAAAATTTGATCCAAAAAAAAGGATACAAAATATCAGACATAAGTTGAAGAATTGAAATTTACATAAATAAGTCTCATAATGCTATGTAAATAACTATATGATACTATATTATTCTAATAAAATATTAATTTAAATTATGGATATATATAACAGAATTTTCTTCGTATGTTGTATAAAAACTTTATTTAATGGCTTAATGGACTGTTTAAGTAATATTAAACTTATAAATGTGAAAATTGCTAAAATATAAAATGAAAAATCTATTATTCTAGAAAATATTCACTCAATCAATGTTTACATTCCAACATAGCTATACACCTGTAACCTGCACTTGTGACTGCCTGACTATATTTCTTACATCACTCATAGCAAAATATCCACTATATTCATACAAGTACTATCTGGTCCAGTAATAATATAATTATCCAAATTTAACCCTAATTATCTTTTAACCAAATTAGTAGCTGGTACAATTGTAAAGTTATAATTAATATCAAAAAAAGAATATAATTATTCTAAAAAAAATCTATATATTAATATTTTTGAGCTGCTCTTTTTATATTTATTTTTCATCCTATTTTATGTACACCTAATTTATCTAAATAGTTATTAGGCAAATCCTTAATAGCATCAACTGCAATTTCTTCATGTTCAAACGATTTTTTTAAAGCAATGTACTTTCCATTACTATTATGAATCTGATCTAAATTAGCAAAAAATTCTTTTAGAGAAATATTGGAAACAGTTTAAGAAAATTGATAATATATCAGTATCATATTAAAATTAAAGTCTGATAACGTAAATGTTTGTTGAACAGTATTTTGTTTAGGGGATTTTAGCTTGGTAGCATGTAACATTCCAAATATAGGGTATGATAGTGGTATATCAATTATTGTCAAATTTAGAATCTAAAAGATAAATTAGCATTAGTATTAGATAGTAGTAATGAAATCGGCATCTGCTTGAAGTTGCAACCTCAAATACTTAAAGTTGCACAGATTGAAATTAGCTCTGAAATTAATTTTAGGTAGGTTTAACTTCAGGTGCTTGAAGTTACAGCTTCAAGCAGATGCTAACTTCAAGCACAACTATATATATACATACTATATTACATGCCCATAATGTCAACCAAGCAGGGTTCAATTAAAAATGGCACTCATTATCAATGTAACATGGTATAATATAATAAAAACATTTATATTTATTTCGAAGCTTTGTAATGACCTGGGCTTGTTTGTATTCCTTCTCATTCAAATCTGATTCCTTGGGTCTATAATTTTTTTTTTGTTTTTTAGAAAATTTTTGGTTAAAATTATCTTCTTTACTCTCAGTTGTAGTAGCAGTATCATCCTATATCAAAATGTAATATATATTATCTATTAATTGCACATAGCTTTAGTTATTCTATAAAATAAATAAACAGATAATTATTACTATTAATTTTTGTTTGTTAGTATTAGATTTCTTCACGTTAATATAAAGATGCATTGTTTTGGTTGAATTAAGATCCTTGCTTTCAATTATAAAGTTTTCAAAGTCCTTGTCATCATTTATGCACATTGCTTGACCCCGACCATTTACTTTATAAACTACCTCATAATCATTTTCATTAATAGCTTGACTATTTAAATACTTTTGTATATGACTATTTAAATTAATTGAAATAGATAAAAACTTTCAACTTCCATAGCAGTAAATTCTAACCATTTTCCTGTAAGTGATTTTGATTTATTTGTATTGATAATAACTTTTACCTTCAATCCATCCACTATAGGTTCATTAGCAATCGTATCTTCAGTATTCATCTCTGCTTCACTATCATGGTCTAAATTTTGTTTAGTTGTTGAAGATTTGGCATGATTATTTCGAATTACATACAGAACAAAAGGTTATATCGAAATCTTTATTAAAGTTGCTTAAGTATCCAAAATATTTGCTACAATTTTTTAGCCAGCTAATTTGAGGTAAAAATGTTGTGTAAATACCATAGCATTAATTATGAATTTGTTGTCTATGTTTGGCTTGATTATTATAATGGGAAGATTTTATACTTAAATCACAAGAACAGTCTTGTTGTGCTAAATCTACAAAGCAAAACAGATACTTTTGGCAACCATAACAGCTGCCAATTTCATATTTACAAGGTTTTACTAATGTCATATTAGAAGAAGGTTATATTAAAGTTTATAATGATAATATCAAGTCATATTTAAATTCATTTGATATTACTATTCCAATACCAGTTGTATCAATTGTTAATATATGCATATAACGATAATTGTTAATACATATCGATATGTATATGTAATTGTTAAATATAGGCAGGGGCAATACATACAATATAGTAATCATTAACTGCCGAGATTCACAAAAAATTTACAATTTTCAATTATTACACTAATTTGCAAAGAGTGATAAAAAAGTAAAGAAAAAAAAAAAAATAGAAAAATATATAAAGAAGGAATATAATAGAGATTGAAAGATTAAGTTATAAAAATAAAATGAAAAAATAGAATAAAATAATAGTATTGTAAATGATATAGTATATAGATTTGCAGTATTAAATATTTGCTATAATATAAGAAATATAAAAGAAAGAATTTGTAATAGTAATTAAAAGAATTATAAAAATTTTTAAAAATAGCAAAATATGAATATTTATAGTAATGCTATTATAGTGCACCAGATCTAATATACTACTGGTAAAATTTGAACATATAGCCCTGCAGTGTTATATGTTATAACTACTATACTACAACCTGTAGGATTATAAAAATTGATTTTGTATGTTCTTTGAAGATTTGATTTGGGTATTATTTACAAATTAGGTTACTTGATTTGGCTACATGTTGGTTTATTAAAAAATTTTGTATTGTACAATATATATTTGTATTAAGTTTAAAATTTTTAAATTTTGTTTGGATTGAAGTAAAAAATAAGTTGATGAAATTATTTTAGACAGCATTTGAAAAGGAGTTTTAAATAAAGTTTGCTACCAAAAGAAGTAGACAATTTGCTTCAAGATAAGATTGTAGATTTAATCTATGAAGAAGAAGTGCTTTTGTTACAGAGTAAAGTTGTGGATACTAAAAGTAAAATTTAAAAAGAGAGAGCTAGAGATATTTATCTATATGAGTTTTTTGAAGTTGAGTTTACAAGAATACAATAGTATATATCTGTATTAATATATATAAGTTAGTAATAAAATTATGTTTTTAAAGTAATTAATTAATTATAAATAATATAGTTTGCAAAATCAAAAGAAGGTTGTAAAGAGAAGATTAGAAGAAATAAATGATTGTATATACAATCAGAAGTTAGAACATGATAGTAAAAATGAACAAGTTGGTCATGTTTTAAAATATTTTCTTAATCAGAAAGCAAAATATTTATAAAGGTTAAAGAGAATAAGAATGTTGCATCAGGTAGAAAATTTTGGTGAAATTATTAGTAATAAAGATATTGTAGGAAGTAGTTAGAATGTAGAATTAAAAATAATAATAAAGAAAAAGTAATATTAAGTATAGGTATAAGAAAAAAAGAGTTATTTGTTTATTGTTTTGTAGTAGATTGGTTTAATTGTTTTATATATTGAAATTTTAACAAAGTTTAAAATAAAGTTAAAGTTATGAATCAGAACAGAAAGGTATATTATAATTTTAATAAACTACTTAAATAAGTGAATTAATAATCTGTTGTAAATAACAAAATAGAAGAAAAGAAATAAATTAAATATTGGTTTGGAGAGAGAATTAAGTAACTACATACACACACACTATCCACCCCCAGTACATATATTTTTTTTTTCACTAAACCTGGCATTGCTGCTATTGCCAGTCCAGGGTCAAAAGTTAGCAGTGTTTAGCTTGTTTAAAAAACTAATTGCTTTGTTTTTAACCTTTACATTATCTTTACCTTCTTTAAAAAATCTTCGTATAACTTTTATAATCTATCTTTTACTTGAATTACAATAAAATAACCCTAAATATCCTGATAAGTTATTAGAATTCAGTTTTCTTGTTATTGATTTTTTTATTATTTTAATTGCTTAAACTATATCCAAGTAGTAAAATTTCAAAATTATTTTATTTAATTAACAAAAAAATTTTTTTCACAAGTATATATCTCTTTATAAATTATATTTAAAAGCAAATTAAATTGTACAAATCAAATTGTTCAAATATTTTAAATAAATATAATATTAAAAATCATTATTAATATAAATACAAAATTTTGAAATATACTTTATTTTTCATAAATAATTACAAAAAATAAAACCAATTTATACAAATTATATGGTATGTATTCTTTGTCACAAATGGAAAAGACTATATAAAATACAAAAATTCAACAAAATATAATAATTGCATTCGAAAAAAGATTGAGTGCATTAGATTTAAGCTAGCAAACATATCAGACTCAATAATAAATTTGATTGATAAAAATATCAAATTGAAAAACAGAATAAAGCTTTATAAAGAATCATTACAAGAACTAAAGTTACTCATTAAAGAGAAGCATAAATTTGACAAATGTTTTAAAAAAGTTGTAACCAAAATTTAAAACTAAAAATAGATTTTTATTAAATAAAGCTAAAAATATAAATATAAAAATAAATATATACAACTAAAAATAGAATATACAAAAATAGAACAATATAAAATAAAACTATTACATATGGCTCTCGATATAGCAGAGGCCATGGTTCCAGTCCTTTGCTCCATTATATCAAAAGATCCGTAATATTAAAATCTTATAATATATCAGATATTATAATAAATCATAATTTGGTTCCATTATAATTCTCTGTATTAAGCAATATCTGTTATATTGAGAGCTATGTGTATACAAATTATTAATATGCTAAAAACTCTTCATTGTATTGTTTTAAATCATTTCATAACCAAACGTATTTAAAACCAAACTCTTTAACTACTGTGTTTATTATTTCTAAACATTTATTTGTGTCTTCAACATATTGTTTTTGTTACCAATTCCAAGTCTATAAATCATATTTATTTTGAAAATTATAATATTTTAATCCACTATTTTGTATATAAAAATACAAGCAAATATGGGCTTCAAAAAAACCAAAAACCATTTTTAATTCTTGAAAAACATTAAAATATTTTTCTTTTAAATAGTCTTTTATCAGCAAAATTTTAAAACCACAATATTGCGCAAGAATTGCGATTGACGTGCAATATTGCGAAAGCTTTTAAAAAATTGCAAATAGTTGCGAAATTTATTAAGAAAATTCACAAACTTTCAATAGGTAGCCATGTTCAGCACATCATTTCGGTCATAATAGTAGTTAAATCATCAAAATCGGCCCAATATTTGCTGAGATAGCTTAATCGCAATATTTGCGCAATATTTTGAATATTGCACAATATTGTGCAATATTTGAAATATTGCGCAAATATTGTGATTAAGCTATCTCAGCAAATATTGGGCCGATTTTGATGATTTAACTACCATTATGACCGGAATGATGTGCTGAACATGGCTACCTAATGAAAGTTTGAATTTTCTTAATAAATTTCACAACTATTCGCAATTTTTTAAAATCTTTCGCAATATTGCGCGTCAATCGCAATTCTTGCACAATATTGTAGTTTTAAAATTTGCTGATGTTAAAGTCTTCATATTGTGTAAAAACAATATATTCATTTTTATATATTGCTTTAAAAACTTCAACTTCATATTGGTTTTCATTTTTGATTAACAAGTAAAGGAAAGAAATTTCTTCTTATTTGTTGATTGACAATGATGATTGATTTTCTTGAAATAATTTTTCATCACCACAATTCCAAGTATCTCTAACTTCTTTTTGTTGTTTTTTGAAAAATTTGTTGAAAAGTTTCTTGATAAAATTCATTTTAAGTAATAAAATTGAAATGAATTAAATGAAATATTCTATTTATCTTTAAATATTTGTTCATGCTTAAATTAAATTTACCTAAAAAAAGAAATAAAAATTGAATTTTAATTGGTAAAAATAAAGAATTTTGAAGCAAATTCTTTTTTTAATAGACTAAAGTATCTATTTGAATTTGAATTAAAAATCTTTCAAATAATAAATATTGATAAATAATTAAAATTAACTTGGTAAATATCAAAGTATATTGATTAAAAAATATATTTTTAATTGTGTTTTTAATCAAATTAATATTAAAATAAATATCAATAGTATAATCTTCTGTTATAAAGTCAACAATAAGTAAACTAATAATAACAAACAAAGTAAAAACTAGATTTAATAATGAATACATTTTGTATTTAAAAAGTTATTATATGTATATAAATTTTGTAAATGTGTTGAGAATTTTTAAATAAAAAAGAATTTTGTTTGAAAAATTTGCTTCAACAACAATAAATTTTCATTATTTTAAATTACTTTTGATATGCACAATATGCAGTAATTTTTTTTAAAGTTTTGTTAATAGCTTGGCTTCAAATTTTATTGGTTCTACCAATTATTTCCTAAATAGAAAATATACAGGCTACTTTAATTTTACAATAATTATATAAAAAATAAAGTTTTTATATATGTTAATCTAAAACTATTATAAAATTTATATTATTATTTTTTATATTTAATATTTGATAGTCTAAAACTATTGTAAAATTTATATTAGTAAAAAAGTTTTTTTATATATGTTAATCTAAAACTATTGTAAAATTTATATTGTTATAAAATTAATTTAAATTAATTTTTTTATATATAAAATTTTAATATAACAAAATCCTCACAAAATCCTTGCAAAAATCTTTGCAAAAATTTAAATTATTTAAAAATTCAAATCATTTGAAAATTCAAACCACTTAAATATACAAGTAAATTATTTTACTGTAGCTAAAATTTACTATCATTATTTTAATAAATATATACAATAAGTTTGATAAAGTTAAACTGCAAAATCAAGCCAAAGGCTTGATTTGTGCTTGAAAATAAAGAATGTTTATTGCTGCAAATGAGTTGCCTTTATTTTTACTATAACATTGTTATATACTATTACTAGTGTTGTCATGGGACAGGGACATAGACAACGGACAGTTCAGAATAGTACATCCTGGACATGTCTACCAAAATGTTAATGTCCCGAACAATTAAAAATTATAATAAGAGTATTCTTTTTAGCCAATAAAGTCGCTTGATAAACTTTGTACTATAGAATACCATCACAGATATGAGATATTGTCCAGGATATGGAACATCATCTGGGACTATCTGCATCACTAAAATTTTAACAAGACAACATTCATGTACAACACTGCTATTACCTTAAGTGAGTTAAAAAGTGAGACCGATATTCTAAAAATAAGTACCAACTATCTAATTACTCAAGAAATAGAACAAAACATTAAACTAAATACAACAATTATTTAGAAGCTCTTTAACTTTACTAAAACTTACCTTTGCAAATTTACTCTAGATTAACCAATTCTAACTACTACAGAAAAATAATCAACCTCCAAACCTCTCCAAAAACAAAGCTTCAATTATTTAATTTTTTTTTTTTGATGTTAATGGTGAGATTAGGGTTCCTCAAAGTCAAATCGAATCAAATATTTTGTCAATTTGAATTTGATTTGATTTGAAATTTCTGTATTT
>CAJVPU010002481.1:0-10549 GCA_910591775.1 Dentiscutata heterogama | reverse complement strand
ATAATCATTATATTATAAAAAGTATGTTAGTAAGGAAAATTCTTGTAAGTACCATTTTTTAATGGTATTATATGTATTGATTAGATAAAAGTGAGATGTATTTATATTTGCTTAGTTATGGGCTAATAGTAAAGCCATTTTGGTATGTTTAGCTTTTTATATAATATTGTGAGCTAGTTTCTATTGATGTTGTAGAGAATTTTGTTGAAACCATATTTCTTGGTAGAACCAGTTTAGAAGATTGTTAGAAAAATTAGTAAGAAATAAGTTAGTTTGTTTGTTAAATAGAGTTTTGACATTATAATATATTAAGTTGGAATATATTCCAAGAACAGTAGAAAGAAGGAAATCAGGTTGAATAGTAGGAGAATGTTGTGTAAGAAGTGAAAGAGAATTGAGAAGAGTAGTTGATGAGATTTAAATTTGAGTATATTATTAGTTATATTAATAAGCAATTGTTGGATATTATCTATATTTTTAGGACATAAGAGTATATAAAGAGTGTCTTCAGTTGAAAAGCATTTGCAACACTTGTTTGTTGTATATAGATTTGGATAACAGATATTAAGATTTTTTATTGTTGGAAGATTATCTTTTAAGATTTTGATATAGAAAGAGTATTTGGAGAGGTCATGTTTTAAAGAGTTAAGTATTTTGAAAGCTAAATTTTAGTTTATATTTGAGGTATAATTGTTGAAAAATTTGAGAGAAGACTAGAATATAAGTTCTTCAATAGCAATAATATTTTTAATAAAGATGCATGTTTTGAAAATTATGATATGATTGTTTCAAAGAAAGTAGGTAGAAAGATTAAAATATGTATAAGAAATTTCAAGAATAGATTTATTTGAACCTTGTTTGGCTAGTAAATTGGCTTGGTTATGAATAGAGTTTTTTGAGTATAATTTAACTTTAACAGAAATAATAGTAATATTTTTAGTTAGTTTGATAGAATTGATAATTGTGATTATATCCCAGTTTTTGTTTTGAATAAGTTTCGGAGATAAGAGATTAAGTAGGTTGTTTATTGCTATTAGATTGTTAATAAGAATAGTAATTGTAGAATTAATTGGTAAAACTAGAAGAAGAGGAATAACTGTATTTAGTTCAGAACAGGATGAGTCTGGAGAGGGATGAATTGCTGCATTAAATTTAATAGATAAATTATTTTTATAGATCCAGCCAATACTAGATTGCAAATTTGGAGTTTGAAGATTTTTGATAGAGGCATCAGTATAGAACTAAAATCTAGTTGTATTTAAGTTTAAAATATTGTTATATATTTGGGTTAACAGATTTTGATAATAAGGAGTTTTGATTATGTAATGTATCAATTGTATTTCTCAAGGAAAGATGTGTATTTGAGGTTGTTATAAGATAGAAGTTGGGGTTAAGTTTAAGTTTAAGATAATTTTAGTTATAGTAGTTATTTCTTTATAGTCTATTTGTAAATAAGATTTGTTAAGCTTTATTTGCTTGTATGGAAGATTTATAAATTTGAAGTTGGATAAGAAATTGGAGATTTCTATTAAATTTATTTGTCTAGTAGGTGTTTTATTTGTTTGATTGATTTTGTATGAGAGTATGTATTGAAGATTAGAGTATCGAATAAAGATTCTATTTTGGTCAATAGGAAAAATTTGAAAAAAAAAATTCGTATTTAAGAAGAATATAAGATCAGTTGTGTTAATAAAACAGTTTGTTAAAGGTAGGTTAAGATATGGCCATATAGATTGTAGAAAGTTGTTTTGTATTATTTGTGAGAAGCAAGTAAACTATGCAAGTTGACAACCTCTAGTTGCTTTGTTTGTTCGGAGATAAATATTATTCCAAGGTAAAAGAAATTTGTTGTTTGCAGTTGTGATTTGTTCTATAAATAAAATTTTATTGTTTTAAGACTATTAACTGTAAGGTTGTTAAGAGTTTTAGAGAGTATATCATATATTAGATATGTATGCTCTGGAATAAAGGAGTGATAGATTGCAGTTTGAGGAAGCGAGGAGATTGTTATATTATTTTTGGCTAGCTGTATAATATAGAAAAGAAGAGTAAAGTTGTGAGTTTTTTTATAATGTAAAAGAAGTATTTCTTTGGTAAGGCTAGGGCACCAAACTTTTAGAAGCCAGGATTTAATTTGAGAAATGCCAATTTTATTAAGAAGTAAAGAAGAATTAAAGGTATGTTCAATATTAAAAACACTAACTTTTTGTATAATGTTGTTGAATATTGGTAAATTAAAAATAAAAGAGTTTAGTAGTGAGGTATTATTAGTATTTTTAGCAAGTAAAAGCATTTTTTTTGCTTGTATGGAGAATAAGCGAGAAAGTTTAGTTTGTATATTTTTTTGAATAGATATAATTTGTAGTAAATATTCTAGTGAGGGTTGAAGTATAAGGTTGAATAGAGATGAAATTTGGGATGGAAGAAGTTTTTTAAATATGATAAGTAATAAGAAGTTTTCTATTTTATTGTAAATCATATTTAGTGTTGGTTTAGTAGAGCCTTTACCATTATAATAGATACTGAGATATCTAATTATATCAATAGATTTTTTGTAATTGTTTATTTGATTATCAAATTAGAGTGGATAGTTTAGTATTTTGGAGTTTTTAGAGGAGATATGAAGTAGATCAGATTTTGCTAGATTGACTTCAATATTGTTGATTTTGTATAAGGAAGAGGTTTCATTGATAATTTTTTGCAGAGTTTCAGAATGATCTGAGTGCCAAACAGTATTATTCATATAGGCTAATGGTAGGATAGTTGTAATAGTTAGATTTGAGTTAGAGATCAAGTTGAGTAGTGAGATGGAAGAGATTTTGAGAAAGTGATCTTTGAATTTTGTAAAATAAAAGTAAGGATTGGATCATAATAGATTTTTCAAAGAATAGAAGAGTAGGTCTCTTCTTGTTCTATACTTGATTTTATATAAACTGGTAATATTAAGCTATAGGCTGTAATTACTTTTGCAAGGTGAAAAGTATGAAGTCCCATTATTAAATTTATACTAGTAATAGGAATACCAATTCTTTGGCAAGCCTCTTGTAAATATCCAATATTAATTTTGTCAAAAGCTTTAGACATGTCTTAAAACAATATCTAAGCTTCTTTATTGTAAGAGATATAATGTTCTATTGTATTATTTATAATTTGAATAGGAGTATGTATTGAAGAGTTTTTGGAAGCTGCATAATTAAGATTAGAGAGAAGGTTATTTGATGAGATAATTTTATCTAGATGTTTAGTAAAAATTTTTGTAAAAATCTTTTTTAGGAGTTCAATGATGGAATTAGGATAGACTTGGTTAAGAGTAAAGCCCAGTTAGACTTTTTGAAAATAAGAAAGATATTAGAGGATTTCCAATCAGTAGAAACTTTTTGAAGTTGAAAGCATTTGTTTAGAAAGAATTAAAAGATTTTTTGTACTTTTGGGCTAGCTAGCATGTTTGATATGTTCATAGCAGGTCTCAAAAAGACCTGCTGCTTTTTGGTTAAGTAGATTTGAGATGATTTTAGACTATTTCTGAGTTGAGATATTATTAAGTAGCTTTAGTAAAGAGGTTCTAGTTCAGGGCGAGATTGGCATAAGTGATAGTATTCTGAAAAGGATGAGATAGTGTTTAGAGGTTTATTGTCAAAGTAAATAGAGAAGTGATTGTGAATTGCATTAAGAATTTCATTATGATTAGTTAAGAGAGAGTTATCTATAAGAAGTCAATCGATATTAATATTATTATATTTTTCTAATCCTTTCTTGTAAAAGATTTTTGGGGTTTCAAGAAAAGTTTTGTTGCAGTTTTCTATTTTTGTTTGATTTCATTATAGAGATCTTGTTGATATTTATGATTAAGTACTAATTTGATAAATAAGAATTCATTTTTGATTTGTAAGATTGTAGAATTGTTAGATGGGAGTGGGTATTAAGATTGGTAATTGTGAAAGAGGAAATGAAATTAGATGTAGAGATTTTTTTTGTAGTAGGTTTGTTCTAGATCTTTTTAATTGTATTAATTTTTTTAAAGGGGATATGTTTTATAGCTGCTTTAATTAAACCTTTATGGATTTTGTTCTAGTATAAGTTAAGTTGATTTTAATTAGAGATTTTTGAGGAGATATGTTGTAAATTTTGAGTTGTTTGTATTGCATAATCTTCAAGGATTTGTTTAGAGCAGTTTTTCCATGGAAAAAGTTTATATTTTTTTTTGTTTTTGGGTTTAGGTTTGTTCAAAATAATTGATAATTCAAAGATGATAATGTTATGGTCAGATTCAATTTGGTTGTTTGAAATTATATCTGTATATTTGATATTGGTAATTAAAAGATTTGTCCAGATTTGGTCAATTCTACTTTGAGTATTAGAGCATTGAAAGGTGAAGCTTGATGTGTTAGAGAAGAAGAAATAATAAATATCCTTAAATTGTTAACTTTGTAGATATTTAATAAGTTGAAGTTCAGAAATAGAGGTTTTTTATGGAAAGGAGCAGTCTATTCTTGGATTGGGAATACTATTAAGGTCTCCCATAATTATAATTCTATAATTTGAATTTTGTGTAAGCAGAATAATTTGTTCTTGGATTTCTTTGCAAAGTTGTTTTTTCTCATAGATAGGGATATAGTTTTGAAGTAGGCGAATTGGTTGGTTTTTGAAATGTAGGTCTAGACCAATAATATGGCCTTTATAGTTATGAGTACATGTTATATATTTGGTAATTCAGTGGTAGATAAAAATACCAACACTAGCCTGGTGTAGTTGTGTAAAAGAGCTCCAAAAACTATTGAAATTTGAAATTTGGTTTTTAAAGAAGTTTTTTTCTTTAGAAGAGAGATGTGTTTTTAAGAGGCCTAAAATATCAAAAGAGTTATTGTTAAGTATCTCAGAAAGTAAGAGTTTTTTGTTTGATTGATAAAAACTATTAATATTTAAAGAAATGATTTTGATGAGAATAGATAGATATTCAGGTTAGAGAGAGAGAGAAGAGGTTGGTGTGTATCTGATATAAGAGGTTAAGAAGAGAAAGAAGGATTAGGAGAATAGTGGGTTGAGTTAGATAATGATATTGAAGAGAAAGGTTGGTTTGATTTAAGAGGAATGTAACTAAACTGATGAAGTAAAGAGGAGAAGAGTGGTATAAAGTGGTTAGAGAGTGGAAATGGCTTATGTGAAAGATAAATATATGCTTCGATGTAGTTATTATTGTAATCTTTGTTGTTTAGAATTGAGATTTTAATAAGATCTGATAAGTAGTAGGAAGAAAAGTCATGTTTGAGATTGATATTATAAAAAAACTCTTTTTCATTCCCCTGAAAATCATAGAAAATTAGAAATTTGACTAAAAAGTAAACAAATGACAGAACATATCTATTTTATTAAATATTAACCAGTGTTAACCAACAACAGAGAAAGCTACCAACCAACTAACTCTAGAGAGATAGGGAAAAACAAGTGCAGTTGTATTAACTATGAAACCCCCCTCTCCTTCGAGAAGCTCACTTCAGAGCACTATGTCGATATAGCACACCGAAAGTCCATTTTACAATCTGTAACAGACATACTCTTTGGCGGCACCACTGAACCCATGGAATTAACTCCCACCTTACCCGAACCACCTGCAAAAAGAAATAAACTCAATAATCAAGCAACTCAAGAACACTCTTTTTTACCAAGTATACACTCCACTTTGGGGAAATCTAGCTTACCCCATCTGCCAATCTTATGACATCACCAACAGCAAAACAAAATATAAACAACCCAAATAACTCAGTACCGGACCCACCAGGAACTCCAACAATAAACACCACACCTAAAATTTTTCACGTCCTAATTAAAACAAAACCGATAACCTGGCTCACACTACAACTGATGACACAATAAAAATTGAACTCACCACTTAGCCGACTACCACCAAACCGACCTCTTTTAACCCTGACGACAACAAATCTACCTCAACAATCTGTTCACAACCAAACAGGCCAACTTACAGTCAAGCCCTATTAAACAAACATACCACAACACCACCAAAAGAACTAGATGAAACAACACTCTGGAGTCAGATAGTTATCAACAGCCTTTCACGGAGACAAGGCCCCTTTGACTTGAACAAATGGAATATCAATGCAATACTCGAAGCATTCACAGATAAATCAACACTCACCTCCTTTTTTTCGCACAAATTTAGCTTACAGCCCACAGTATATAACCTACCCATCACTATAAAAACTATGTTCGACCACTTAAACACAGTCTTTTTCAAATCCTTTACTCAAAATAAAGAAAAAGCCCCACCACATCAAATTGAATTCAATGCGCTTCTTAACATGGCCCTAGAAAAATACAAACAACAGCATCAAACTCACTTCTTAAACAAAAACAACCATAATCAAATCCTTGAAAAACTTAAACACAAACTCGCAGTCGACTATATCACAAATATCGATTTTTTAAAAACTAAGCCCCATGACATCACCAGAAAGATCTTCTACTATATCAACTTTGCCAAAATTGCCTACACTATTCAGTTCGAAAATACCCATCAACTAATTTATAGAGCTTTGCAAAAACACCTAACCCCCCTTCCCACATCAATCACGGACATTTCCGATAACATTATTAAACTTCTCCGCTTCGATCTCTCTATTATTAACTGCACACAAACCAGAGCAGTAGTAACTGCACTTCGACATATCTATTCCTTCGAATCACTTCCAGACTGCTACTTTCAAGAACAGTTACTACTACTTCCTACAAACCCATCTGATCTTGACCCATCCCTTCATGACTTTTTTCCTATCTCGGATCATTTATCCTTACTATATCTAGCTCAATACAGAAAAAAACTTCAAAGACTTTATAAAGTCAAAGAGATCCCAGAAAATTACTTCGACCTACCTCCAAAAAAACCTCTACTACCCTTAACACCACAGCAACTTCCACACAGATTCTGATAGTTTTTCTCTTGTAAACCCAAAGACAAATATGATCTTCAAACCTTCGCAGAGATCCTCCGACCTCACTTCAGGTTTAAACACCTTCCAAATGATTACATTGTTCAAAAACCACACTTACTGGCTAAACCTATATCCATTACCACTAAAATCAACTATAACTTCCCAATACTAGAAAAAGAAGTTGCAAAACAATTCATTGCTGAAGTTGAAGATCGTTTCAACCTCCCTTCCCCTCTATCCCAAAACTATATTAACGTCAACTATACAAACAAACCAAACCTACCAACAGACCCTCGGGCAATCCAAGAAATGAATTTAACTATTCCCATTACATCTCCTAAACAACTGGTTAATATTGCTAGAGAGTTGCGAAATTATTACTTTTTCTATTGCATCCCTACTTCATAGATTAATATCCCAAAAAAAAATACCCCCAACCAAAAATCTACTTTACCTAATACCCTTGAAGACTTAACTACTCACCTCTCAAAACTCGACCCTAAGCTACTGGCAATGATTCCAATTAAAGCACATTCCAATGCCGAAGACATAATCAACAAACTTCGAACATATTTTGCTATCAGATTTATACCTGACTACATACTGGCTCTACCTAATTTACCCCTTCCTAACTGGCAAATCTTTGACAACTACTCACCTCCCAACCTATACCCAAAATCCACAGACTCTCCCCTAAACAAAATTACACATGAGTAATACAATATTATCACCTAATAGCTCACTACCACCACTTGGCTTAACATCAAATTTAATTTTTATCAACCATAATGTACAGGGCATCAACTAGCCACTAAAACTTCAATTATTCTTAGAAGAATGTCATAACCTTCAAGCAAACTTAATCTTTATGACTGAAACTAAATTATCTGATACTTCATCTAACTCAGCCTCCCTCTCAAACCCTTTATTTAAGATATTCACATCAAACTGCAATCTGAGTAATGCAAATGTGAGAGAAACCTGTATGGGCACAGCAATAGCAATAAAACATCATTTACAAACCTATATCCATAACATCTTAACAATCTCTAGATTTGCACTCCTCATTGACCTATACTTACCCAAAAATAATCGTACAAGACTAATTTCAATCTACCTTCTATCTAATATCACTACACAAGCCAAAAAAGCCCAAGACCAAATCACCCATTGGATAAACCAAGCTCGTAGCTGACATTTTAATATCATTGTAGCAGGTGACTTCAACAACAATATTAATCGATGAAACTTTCATCGCAACACACCTTTGCTCCAATCCCTATCAAGTTTGGAATTCATCAGTTTGCTAGAACTACATGACATCACAGAACCTACTTAGAAAGAAACACATACTCCAGCCAAATTGACGATTTTTGAGTTAATCCAGAAATCATACTGGCATTCTTAAGGCCTACATATTTCGATTCTACTTCATCAACACAAAGCGATCATACAATACTCCAATCCACCTGGGAACTCTCTTCATTCCAAAACCAACCACGAACAAAAAAACAATACTGAAAAAAATACCTATACTTTCAGACAACCAATAAACAATAGAATGACTTTGCCAACTATATCACAACTCATCTAATGGCATACTCATGCTTTCTCCAACCTATTTCTAACACTATAACGCTTAACAAAACTTGGAATAATCTGAACAATATTATGGAACAAGCTGCAAAAACCTACTTACCTGCAACCTACACCTGCCCCAAAAAATTCTTTACTTACATCTTTAAAGCCACTACATTGTACAATGCATTAAAAAAAGCAAATTATACTATTGTTAAACTCAAGCGACCCACCTCTTTCTCGTCCAATTTTGTAGCAGACCATCTAAACAATACTCTACAACAAATCAACAAACTAACTAGTACTCCTATAATAACTCTAACTCCCTAAAGCCTAGAAACACAGCAATATAATGAAACACTACTTCAGCTAAAAAGTATTAGAAATACACTGTATCAAGCATGCAATATCAAAAATAATGCCCAGAAAAAAGCAACTATCCAATTGCACTTACTGCGCCATTATGACAATTTTGCCAATAATACAACCCTGATGATAAACAGTATATTAAAACAAACACATACCTCTGTTTTATACAATAATATCACTACCCCAACCGACATCGTAACTGATCCTAATAAAATCAAAGAAGCAACAAGGAAACATTTCCACAACTGGACCAAATCACCTACCCAACCCCTCATCCTGGACAGAATGGGAAAGCTACTACCAACCACTTAGCAACATTCCACCTAATACCTTCCAATCCCTATTAAACCCCATAACTTGTGAAGAAGTCCAAACAACAATTAATAATACACCCCAAAAAAAAGCAACCGGCCCCTTCCTTATATTCAATAAGATGCTAAAAAAGCTCCCCCAACATGCAATTAAACAACTAACACACATCTTCAACACCTGCCTCAACCTTCAAAGCATACCACAGCTATAGTATAAAGGCCTAGTATGGCCTATCACTAAGAAAGGATATCTATCGGGTGACCTAAGCAAAACAAGACCCATCATGTTGATCGAACACTTAAGAAAAATATTTACAAAAATATTAACCAACCATCTCAACCAAATATTAATCAAACACAATATACTAGACCCAGCAAATTATGTAGCACTCCCACACACCTCTACTCTGCAACCTATCCAACAAATCACACATATCTTAGAAGACGCCCATACACAAAACAAAGAACTCTGGATACTTTCTCAGAACATGTCGAAAGCCTATGACACCGTACACATTCCTCTGCTCCAAAAAGCACTTAAGTATATCCATATTCCCCAAGGATTCATCTAACTACTTACTAGCATTCTTGCATACTGACAAAACCAAGTCATCACTTCCCTTAGAAAATCATGACCCTATCCTGTTGAAGATGGACTTGACCAAGACGAAACTATCTCACCCATCCTGTGACAAATATATTACGACCTCCTAATCCATCAAATAACTTTTACAGCATCTGGCTACTCAATGACAACACACCATATTACAACACAAACAGTAAAGCAAACATCAACCACCGTTATTGCATACATGGATGACACCACCTGGATTGCTGATAGTAGAATGTCACTTGAAACCATTCTATCCATTGCTTCATCCTTCTACACTTTCGCCCAAATTACCGTCAACCCCAATAAGTCAATACTCTTACACAACAACACCTCTGACTCATTCCCAATAACCTTCCAAAACTAACCTATACATAACCTCCCCCAAAGACACCTTCTGATTCCTTGGAACCTACATATGCCATTCCTACAACAATAGACCAATTATCCGAAAACTAAAGCACGAACTAAACCAAGAATTAAACAAGCTACACCACTTTCTCATAACTGAAAAACAAACCATCTATATCATAAATACAGTTTTACTTGTCCATCTATGTTACTAACTATCAAACACTTACTTAACCACTGCCGAGGCATCCAATCTTACTAAACGCTGCATTGCCATTATCAAAACAAAAGCAACTATATCCCACTCCTTACCCAATTCAACTCTTCACCTACCTTATTTATATGCACTAACAGACATCAACCAACTACAACAAGCCCACCATGTA
>CAJVPU010002480.1:0-10550 GCA_910591775.1 Dentiscutata heterogama | reverse complement strand
TTTAAAATTTTATTAGAAAAATTTAAAATTTAAAAAAAGTTGCAGGCAAATTTGGCTGCAAAACAATTTAAAGGATAGTGTTAAACAAAGACAATCCAAACCAAATACACAAAGATTTGGCACATATATTAAATGAAATAAGAAGGCATATTATACCCACACTAGGATCTAGAATACTGTGTTATACCAAACAAAACATATATTAAGACCATATATGTGGACTGCCATTAGAATACCCCAAAAAGGAAACTATTTAATACAGACACCAATGTATTTAGCTCAAAATGGCATTGTCATACAAAATGGCATAATCAGTAATAACAAAATAAGAATGATCAACTATATGGAAAAATCTATATTAATATCAGAAAATTATCATATTAGTAATCTTGAAAAGGTTACCAAAATAATAGAAATCAATGACGCTGAGGTGTTACCTAAAGAAAAGAATAAATGATGGGAAATGCAAGTCAAAGAAAAAGAAAAAACTGAAAAGGAATGACTAGAGATATTATTAAAAAATAATACCCCAGAATACAGAAATAAGATAATACCATTATTCAAAGAATATATAAATATATTTAGAAAGAAATATGAAAAAGCAACAACATTTAATGAAGACTTTTTTGAACCAATAACATTAAAGTTAAAGTGCAATGAAAAAGAAATACTTTTTAGAGATAAAGTGAGAATGCCAAGATAATACTCAGAAGACAAAACAGAACAAGCCAATAAATTATTTAAAAAACTAAGAAAACAAGAATTTATTAGACCATCAAAAGCTGTATGGGTATCACCGTTAGTCATTATACAAAAAAAAGATGGATCTTATAGAGTCGCAGTAGATTATACAAAACTTAACCAATATTTAGAAGACGATCTATATGAAATACTATATATCAATACAATGCTACAAAAACTAGCTTGACATAAAATATTTTTGATACTAGATTTTACAGCCGCTTATCACTAATTCAAATTAAGAGAAGTAAATAAACACTTGACAACAGTATTTTTCTTTGGCAAAGGCAAATTTGAATGGAATGTACTCCCAATAGGATTAAAAACAGTACCAGCATATATGATGAGATACATGTATAAAATTTTTAGAGATTTACTCTTTGTATATATATATATATATATGATATAATGATTGGAAGTAATTTATCTGAGAAACACTTTCAACATTTCAAAATGGTATTTGAATGCATCAAAAAAGTGGGCATGAGTTTAAAACCTAATAAATATGAATTTTGGGTATTAAAAACACTTATATTAAATCACTTAGTAGAATATGAAAAGATACATCCTAACCAAGTAAAAATTAAAGAAATAGAAAAACTTAAAATACCAACAGATATACTGTATATGGAGTATGATCATTTACAGGATTTATGAATTATTTCAGGAGATATATTCAAAACTTTGCATTAATTGCAGAACCAATTTATAATTTATTAAAGAAAAATGCTAAATTCGAATAGACAAAAGAATGCCAAAAAGCATTTAATATATTGAAAGAAAAGGTGATAGTATCAATATACCCAAAAAAAGGATACCAATTAATAATAAAAACTAACATATCTGACAATGAAATAGGTGCAGTATTAAAGCAAGTAAACCCAGAATTGGCATATTATAAAACTAAACAAGCTAGAGAAAAAGGCACAGAATATGAACCAACCAAATCGGAAGAAGAAATTATAGAATTTGGATCTAAATCCTTGATGCCAACACAAAGAAAATGGGGTTCTACCATAAAAGAAATATATGCAATATACTATTATTTATTAAATTGGAGACTTTATATTGGAAATAAATCAGTAATAGTATGAACAGATAATACTAGAATATTTAACGCATCTAAAAAAATGATCAGAAACAATACAATACAAAATGGCTGATACAGTTACAAGATTTCAATTGAAAAGTTGAATGGATTAAAGATATAGACAATAAAATTGCAGATTACTTATCACGACACATGGGACTAGACGAAAATGGAGAACAAGTTGTAACATTACAAATAAGAGTACAAGATAAAGAAAATTAATAAAATCTGGAGAATATAACCATATTTTCACAGATCAACAACTTATAAAATTTTTGAAAATAAATAGTCTAGAAACTCATGATAAAAGTACCACCTTATAGACAACTTGTACAAAATTTTAATAACGAAGAAAAATATATACAATATCTACAACAGAAATTAATTCTACTAAAAGAAATTAACTGTTTATCATGTAGCCAAGAGATGAAACTAAACACCAAAATATTTAAGTACAACAAACATGACTGCCGAAAATAGATATCTTTATTTAACAAGACAATATTTATGAATGCCTGATTATCTTGCAATAAGATATTAGAAATTGCCTATTTATAGCTAATCAAAGCAAAACATAGCACAATACATAATTTTACCAATCACTCTGAAACAACGATAATATGATGGATGAAAACATTACGTCAAAGCATATACCACCAAATAAAAAAAACACATGAAAGAATCGGAGGACCTGATATCATTGTAGAAATAGATGAGTTACGGTTTTACAAACAAAAGAATGGAACAACAATATGGATATTCGGAGGAGTAGAGAGAACATCTGATAAAAAGTTATTCACGATAACAGTTAAAGACAGAATACAAGATACATTGATATACTATATCTGAAAATATATCTACCTACAATCAGTAATCTATTCGGATATGTAGAAAGGCTATCATAATATTTATGAGAAACTTGGAATGCAACACCATGCTATCAATCACAGCAAAGGTATAACTGAAACAGACTTTAACTCTATAACAGGACAAATTAAAGTTATGCATATCAATGGCATTGAAGCAATATAGTATGTGTTAAAAGACATGATATTGCCAAGAAGTAGAGATAAGAAAAACTTGCAACCACATCTAAATGAGTTTATCTGGAGATGCTAAAATAAACAAATAAATATTTGAGATATGTTACTAGAATGTTTACGCGATACCAATTATATAAACGATCTACAATCAATTAGTAATACGAATTACTCAGATGATAAAGACAAGACGACTTCATTGAACTATTAATGAATATCCAAGATAAGAAATATCTATAAAAGAAACCTTTAAACTACAAAGAAGGTTATCCAAAATATATCAGATAAACCCAACTACACTCTGAAATATATTCTAAAACAATGTCTTAATATGAATACTTTTACTCTGCAAGTTACAAAAATAGCAACTACAGTGAAAAATACCAAGAAGAAGTCAACCCCGAAAAATGGAATGATCACATTAAAGAAAGACACAAGACTCTAGTTTAACAAACAAGAGAAGAAGAAGCTAGGGAATTTGTCAAAATAGTCAAAACAATTGAAGAAGCTGTCAAAGTTACTAACCAAGAATTTAGAAAAATGAATATCACCAATATTACTAAACCAATTACCTTTAAAAAAGAAAAGAATAATTTATTCTACTTTGAAGTAGAAGAAAAACTATGCAACCAATATGCCTGGTGCACAAGAATCATTACTGGAAATATCCAAGCTTATAAAAAAGAATGTCTCTTCAAAAAAAAGAGGTACTATGACCTCGAAAATGCTAAACAAAAATATAAAAACTTTATTAAGAAAGTTAACTGGAAAGAAAATGTTACTAAAAGATGTAATGAATGTGAAGCATTAACTAATGGAAATCATAATTGTAGAAACAAATTCCTTATACAAAGAATTGACTTCACCCAAAAATGATTTGAAAGAGTAGAACCTTCCAAACAATTTATATTAGAAAAACCAAAATTTCACAAGAATGAATCATCAGTAAAATTTATTTGTAGAATCTGTAATGAACCAGGTCACTCAAATAGGAACTGCCCAAAGAATGAATATTAGAAATGTCATAAACAAGAGCATCAAGCAAGAGATTACAAAATGTCTATTTCAATCAATAGAGAAAGAGTTATTTTAGACTCAGATGCAGAAAATGATGAAAAACAAGAATCCTCTAAGGATGCTAATCAAAATGAAGAATATTATAACACTTGAGTAGGACAAATCCCAAAACAACTAATTAGAAATAATAAAAATATCAAATGTAGATGTAATATTAATTTTATTAGAAAAACCAGACCAAATATTTATCATTGCTATAATGAAGAATGCTATCAAATTATCACAAAAGACTTATTTTTTTTGCCAAAAAGAAATTATATCAACCCTTACGATTATCAAAATGAATTTCTTTTAGATAAAATAGTTTGTAAAAGATGTTACCAAGAATATGTTGAACACCTCCCGATTCTAGATCAAAGATCTATTAAATATCAAGAAACAGAATTAGAAAAAGGAAATAAAAAGAAGTGTACTATATGCTTTAAAGAAAACTAGAAGAGGCATATGGTATATAACTATAAATATAATTTCTTTTGTGACAAAGAAAAAAAAGTAGCGTACAAACTTTACTATAGCTACAGACACTGTGATATATTAAGAGTTCAAAGAGAACTAGAAAATATAACTAGAGAAATCTATAGAAACCAGACAATGAATGAATTCAAAATATTTCAAATATTCTGATTTCTCAAAGAAATATCATATGACTAATAGAAAGACTCTGAAAGATGAGAACAACTTGCAATTCTGCGTACAGATAGAATTAAAGATTAATTTAACTACCATTTCCCAGTATTAGGAGCAAACCTTAATAATAATGAATTATTAAACAGGACCTTCAATAAAAGAGGAAACAAAACAAAAACTTATTCTACTAACCTCACCCAAACAAATAATCAAATAGCCAAGAAACAAAAAACAAAAGGCTGCATGTTATACCAAGAATGCTTAATACTAAAGAAAATACCAGATTTAATTTTTGAAATCTGCTTAGAATGCTTTGAAGAAATTCAAAATTCACTAACATCAAAAAAAAATTGCAGAAAATGATACAAAAATTGAAGAATAGCAAAACTAAGCAATGTATAGGCCATGGAAATAGGAATTTAATTTAGAAACTAACAGTGAAGAAATGATTACTATTCAATGCAATAACTGCAAAATAATGATAGATTTATTAAAGAAATAGTAACATTTAGCCAAAGATATGATCTATCTGAACCAACTTCGACTAAAGAAGTTAAGAGAAAAAATGATAAAAGCAGATAACGTGTATATGAAATTTATAAAAAAAAAACTATCTAATTACCAAATGCAAAAATTGTTCATCAATGTAAAAGCTATAAAGAAATTTCAAGGAACTTACTAAAAAGAAAAGACTCAAGAGAGTTACGAAAGAATAAAGTACCCCAGATATTTGTTGAAAAACCAAAACAAGGAATACCTGAAAACTCTATTCAAATATTTGATGAAGTATCTGAAGAACCAGTGGATATGAGAAACAACAACTTCATTCCACCACCATCTTCATTAATCTACTTACCAGGATACAATTACGAAGAAGAAGAATATAAAAACTAAATTTTAAATTTACCACCAAATGTTCAAAAATGGTACAATCTAGAAAAAGAAACAGGCTATTTTGAACAAGAAACTGTTACAAATGAATCTTTTAATATACCAGTACATGAAGAAAGATACTTTTTACTAGAAGAAATGAATAAAAAAATAGATAATACTTCTGAAAGTTCTGAAGATTCTTTACTAGAAGAATATAGAAATACTATTCCAGACTTATCAGAATTACAAGATAAATTCAAAAAAATTGAAGCAATAGTGCAAAAATTGGCATTACTACTAGCAGGACACTCATTATTATCAACAATTTCGAATCAACAAGGAATTCAACAAAATAGTATTTAAATACAAAAAGTCGTGAAAAGATTAAACTATTACAAGAAGAAAATGACCAACTCAAAAGAGAAAATACAGCATTAAAAAGAAAAATTGCAGATCTCAAAGAAATTATGATGACTAAACAAGTATTAAAATTTATACGCTGTAATAAAGACTATAAAATTGCAACACTTTCAAGATTCAATGCATTTTACAACCTACAACTTCAACACTCTGAATTTAAAGGGACATTAACACAAGTAAATAAATTAAATAAACTCTCTAGAAATTCAATTGATGATTTACTAATTGAAGAAGAATTTGAACAATTTGAGGAATTAAACAATGTGATAGAGTAACGAAATATTAATTTATCCATAAATAGTTTATCAAATGAACAATACTTGAAAACTTTTATTATCTACTAAATTAGTTATATTCTTATCATATATTTACCTTGAAATTATTTTATCAATCATATCAATATAAATATTTTTAAGTCTTGCCTGATACAAGCATGTAAACAAAAACTATAAAAGTACAAATAAAAAGATAAGAATAGTTATAAAAATACAGAGAAATTGACCAAGTCTTGAACATGTCAAAACATCTTCTAAAAGTTATAAAACAACACCAACCTATAAAACTATAAAAAAATACACTGTGTGTAAAAAGTGCAAACAATTAAACTTAACTTGTGATTATAAAATATCATATAAAGTTTGTGAGAACGAAAAAATAATGCATGAATGACATTTTACTAAACACGATCTATACAAAGTACAAAAACAAAGATTATTAATTGTCAGGAACAATTAAGAAACATGTATAAAGAAGCAACTGTAATATCAGACTATCTGCAAATACCAAATATATATACAAGCCAATTATCAACAATAAAAAAGTACTTGGAAAGTGAATAAACCAATTCTGAGAATTTAAATTTGTAAAAACATAAAAACCAAAACATCATACTTGTACCAATTGTCAACTATCAAAACAGTGTTGTAAAATGACCACTGGAAACACAAATTGTAATCATTGTATATAACAAGGACTAGACTGCTATTATAACCAAGACCGAAAAAGAAATAGATCACAACTAGTAACAGGGTACATCAACAATCATAGTATATAAATACTACAAAAATATATTTATTCTGAAGACAAGGAATAAAACAATTAATAGAAGATATTCAAACACCATTACAAAGAACAAAAGAATATTTTGATAATTTAAAAATACAATTTGAGAAAAACAGAAACACAAGGATAACAGGAACAGTATTACCACAAGAATTTCACCCAATTTTAACAAACACACAACTAACTCGAGTTAAGCAAAACACTGCTATTGAAGCATTTAGAAACATTAGAAAAAATTTTTACCAAACTCATATCTTAAATGCTTCAGTAGAAAACCTAGTCAAAGTAAGAAGGACATTCTTTGATATATTAATATTAGCCTTACTTCAAACTCTAAACCTTTTAATAAAAAGAACTACAGTATAACCTCAATATAACGAAGCTCTGTAGCTGGAGGTTTTCTTCGTTATATCAAAACTTTATTAATAGTTTCGTTATATTAGGGATAATTTAAACATAAAAATTAGAAATAATCTTCGTTATCGTTATATCGAGGTTCGTTATATCGAGGTTATACTGTATTCTATTTGAATTAACCACAAATCTTGAAATTGAAATCCAAGTACTTAAAGAATTATTTAATGAAATATTACCACCCCAACAAAACAGAAACTAAAGGACTTAGTATAACCTCAAAGAGTAGGCAATGAGAATAAATTTCTTCCAAATTTTCCAACAGAATTCACAAGAAATTTATAATTTCCAAAACAAACCTGAAAAATTAATTAGTGATTTTCTACAACAAGATAGTTATTCTGAGCAAATTACTAGAAAAATAAATGGAGACTATTTACCTTTTAGATTTTTCTAGAATCATAAACCTATACCAAGAAATACACTTTTAAGAACCATAGACCCTTATAAAGAAATCCTTAATCAAAGAAGCTTTGAAGAAATCTAGCAAGAACTTTAACAAACCTAATTACAAGAACTAACTCTACAAATAATTCAAGACTAGGAACAACTTTAAAAACCCTACAACTTGCAATAGCAATAAACTACTTATTACTTAACTCAACCTTCAAATATAATACTACAGAAAAACAGGAAAAATATATACAGCTATTAACAGTAACTGCAAAACAAATTAATCTTCTATGAGAAAGATTTGTAAACAATTTGGAATTAATACCGAATAGCTTAAAAACAGTATTATACCACATTACTTTTATTGCTGAAGACATATTATTCAATGAAGGAGCATCTATAGTATTAAATGAAGAACAAGAATTAAAAGTACTTGAGAAAGTAACAGAATATTCTGTTAACCCAAGTAAAAATAAACCAAAAAGCAAAAGCTTTTAATGGATTTGAAATCCCAAATAAAACTAAAGCTTGAAAATTTAGTCCACGATTATATTCTAATAAACAGACGAATGCCAATAAAAAATTGATCTAAATATTGCCCAGTGCCGCAATATCAAACAGTTTTCACTTTTAAAGAAATAGAAGAAAGAACTTATAATTTATTACAATTCTGAAAAACTGACATATTAAAACAACTCAGAGAAAAATTCTTACAAAAAAATCATAAAGAATTGAAAATAGAAAATGTATTTGAATCTGAAAATTGTTTTAACTGGATCCAACAAGCAAAAGTAATCTATGAAGAATATATTGAACTAAGGGAAGTACAATCAGACCCAAGAGAGCAGTATAAATACGAACTATTAGGAGAAAAATCAGACTGAAAGTATTTTCAAAAATGGTACCTTGAATCATTAAAACAAACAGTAGAATTATTAAAGCCAAAAGCTTAATTAGGACAATATAGAGGATACCAAACTCCTGAACTAACAGTAAAACAATTACTAGAAGGAACATATTACGAAGACATGCTTAAATCACAATATATTAATTAATGATAGTTGAAGAAAGAATTTTAATATATATCAAATTATTGAAATATATTCAAACTATTGAAAACTTTTTAAGAACTGCTAAAGAAATTCAAGACTCATCTTCAAGAAAAGAAAAAGATTTTAAAACCAAAGAAGCATTTCAGAAACTAGTATTCAATATTCAAAATATTGAACTATATTTAAAAGCCTTACAAGCCTATACTTTAACTCTTGGGTTAGAAATTATCAATGAATTATTTATTAACTGACAAGAAACAAGAGTATCAAAGCCAAACTACTCAATTAGAATCACCATACAGAAATATAACTATACCAGAAAGAACACCAACTGAAGAATTGCAACTAGAAACATCTACAACCACTCCTATAGTACCAAAAAGAGATGAAGAAATTATAGTATATACTGACATACCAGTCAAAATTAATTATTATTTAACAAGTTTTAAATAATTTCAATGACTATAATATTTAGATTGGAAAATTGAAAAATTGTTTAATAATAATATTATATTCTCACCAGAAACAACTTTGATATTAATAATTAAACATCAATTGTCAATAAAAGTAAAATTACTCCAATCATCTGCTAAACCATTTGAAAAATTAATAGCACGAATAATATCAACTAAACCAGGATATTTTACCAGAATCTCTAATATACTACGAAAGGATATTTTTGTATCTTTTGACAAAGAAGTATACCCATATTCACAACTGCGAGAAGAAATTACTGAAATAGAATATTTTGTAGTAAATTTAACTAGAGATGAACCAAATCAAATATTAATATACCAAGGAACTCTTAACGGCAACAAAAGCTTAAAGAAAGTATCAGAAACAAAAGCAATATTAAAGGATAAAGATTTCTATATTATTACTCTGTTCAATATCTTTACCTGGACACTTGACGAAGCAGAAGCTCATATTTGGCACGAATTCTCATATGTGCAAGGAAATAATTTAGTACACTATAAATGAAAAATAAGTACAAGAAGAAACTCAAAAAGAAATTAAGATATGTACAAAGGCAATATTCTGAAGAATTAATCAGACACCCAAACTCAGAAAAACTAGAACAGTGGAAATATATTGAAGAACAATTAAAAGAAAATATCAAGCATATTAAAGAAATCTACAAAAACGGATTAAGCGAAATTAGAGAATTAATTAAATTAGCAAGAAAAATACAAATACTTACTCTAATTCCAATATTTAAAACTGAATATTAAAAACTCTCTCCAGTTCCTAACTGGAACTCCATTGACAACAAAATTACTACACAAAACTCACCTCTTTCTATCCAAAAAAAAAAGTACTTTAGGAGCTAAGGCCTACATCAGCAAATTTTAAAATCACAATATTGCGCAAGAATTGCGATTGACGCGCAATATTGCAAAAGATTTTAAAAAATTGCGAATAGTTGCAAAATTTATTAAGAAAATTCGCAAACTTTCGATAGATAGCCATGTTCAGCACATCATTCCGGTCATAATAGTAGTTAAATTATCAAAATTGGCCCAATATTTGCTAAGATAGCTTAATCACAATATTTGCGCAATATTTTGAATATTGCGCAATATTGTGCAATATTTTGAATATTGCGCAATATTGTGCAATATTCAAAATATTGCACAAATATTGTGATTAAGCTATCTCAGCAAATATTGGGCCGATTTTGATAATTTAACTACCATTATGACCGGAATGATGTGCTGAACATGGCTACCTATCGAAAGTTTGCGAATTTTCTTAATAAAT
>CAJVPU010002479.1:0-10550 GCA_910591775.1 Dentiscutata heterogama | reverse complement strand
CAAAAAAGTAATCCTTATTTTCAAATATAATTGTGTAAAGTTTTATTTAAATATTTTAGCATTTTAAAAAAGTAAATTAAAGCTAAAAAAGTGCAAAAATGCAGGCAAATTTGCCTGTGTTGGTCTATATATTAAGGGATAAATCTTTTTCATTGAGCATGATCTCTCTTATAATAAGTATAATCATCTGGGAAATAATAATCATATTTTAGATTATTCCTCTTTAGTTCAATATATTTTCATAAGCTAGAAACAGCACATTTATACCACAATCGGCAAACAAATAGAGCAGGATAAAGTGACTTATCTACCACTAAGAAATATAAAATCTGCTCTAATAGTTACGGTAAATTTATAATACTTAAATACACTATAAATAGTGCATATTATATACTATATCTTTAAACAAAAAAAATTTCTCAAGCTGGTGATTACTACTTCAGATCGGTAGAAGACTTAACTAGGTATTCAAATATTTCAGTTAAAGGTTTTTTAACACCAAACTCATTCACATACTTTTCATTGTCAGGTGATAATCTATGAAGAAATTTTACTTTAACATCTATATCATCTAAATCCTTGCCAATAGCAATAGCATATAGCTTTATTATTTTAATATATTTACTTACAAAGCTATCACCTTGTGTGAGAGCTAGTATTTGTATAATCTTTTTAGGTTCTAAAACCGGAGAGCTCAGAGGGGATGACTGATCTACCCAATTAATAGTATCTCTTATAAACATATTGCTAAATGATCCTCTTATTGTTATATTTATTGCTAATATAATTATGTCATATTTTTAATAGAAAAAATATTCTAAGTTGGTAAATCACTACTCCAGACTAGTTAGATCAGACTGCTCGGCCTAAATTCCTTCTAGGTTTTGTCTTATTGCCAGATTTTTTCTTTATGCATATTACTTTTCCTGACTTCACTTTGTAAATCTTCTTTTTGGAGCCAATAGATCCTTTGCATAATGTATAATCTGAATTAGATTCCTTGAATTCCTTTACTATTGTAATAGTTTCTTCAAAAGAACTTGACTCAAATAAACTAGACTCAGATGAATACATTACTTTCCTTGAGCTACTTAATCTACTAGCAATTCTCAAGTTTATTAGCATTTTGATAATACTGATTTTGGGTATGTTTTATTAATATGCCACCTGGTCGATAAAGCCATTTCCTTACTGTGTACTAAATTATTTTAGCTGAATTTATTCATTTTTTCCATAAATAATATGCTCGCTGGATGATAATAGCTAGTCGAGTTTTTATATACAAAGTTTTAAAATATACTACTTGGGTTTTAAATTCTCTAAATTTAGAGTTATTGGCTATATATTCTCTTCTGGTTAAATTATTTTTAATACAGAATACAAAGTTTCTCCAATAGTTCTTACCTTTTATTTCATGTTCTGGTATTAATAAACGTCTACATATATATTTAGACGGACAATACTTTGCAAATCGTAGCCAAGCTTCTGGTGTTTTTAAATTACTAATATAGTTTAAGCTATATTCAAATAACATGTATTAGGTATAACTATTTTTTTTCTATTCATTAAAAATATCTTAAATATTGAGTGGGTTGTATAAATGTATTATATATCAAATATATTGTTTTTATCTAACTAAGATACTTTTATTTTAATTTTTACCTACACAGACAAATGAAAAAATAAAGTCTAATAAACATTATCTAAACCACTCTCTAAGAAAATTTGAATATTAGTTTTTATCGAAGATGCAGAATAGTCTTGCCTGATTATATAGTTCATCTCTTTTCCACATATTGACTATAGTATACCTCTTAGATAGAGAAGCATGGTTATCAGGTAAATGCTAAAAGGCTTCACTAGCATAAGTATTAGCTTTCGATGCATTTTTAGGCCCATGTGCTACAGAAGCAAATACTGCCTCTAATTCGTGTAAAGAGCTAAGAAGTAATAGCTTACCACTTTCTGGAAGAAACTCATCTTTTTTCAGAAATGTACTTAAGTATGTAAATCTAAGCTTTCCTGGATCCCTTAACTCCCCGGAAACGATTGCTTTCTGAATCTATATAAGCAATTGTCTTGCCCGATCTTTATTCTTTTCCAGTGATCTAAATACTCAAGAGATGTTCTGTTGATCTCAGTTTTTTGTATAACCTGTTATACTGCTATTAGATATGTGCAGGCTTTTAATTTCTGAAGGGTAAATACAGAGCATGATCATTACATCAGCTAGGGCTTGTTTATCAGGTATATTAAATACATTATACAAATCCAGTCTCTCTTTAACTAATTCTAATAAGAAGTGGTCTGGAAAATTGACTCCTTTATTTTCATGTTGCTTGCTATGCTCTTTTTGGACTTTGTTAGATAATCTGGTTATCTCCAGATTTAATGTAGCAGAAATTATTTTTTCTGAAGTATTGATGGTTCGCAATTCTCTTTGAAGCCTAGAGAAATGGGATAAGGCAACAACAGGATCATGGGCAGTTTCAACTAAGTTTCTAGATATCGCTTTTATATCTTTTTCACTAAGTTTATCTTTTATAATATACTGAGCTATTTTTTTAATAGTCTCTCTAGAACAAGTACTATCAGATACTTGACATATATTCACTTTTTTAGCTTCTGCCCCACCTTCTTTGAGAGGCACTTGACTTTTGTATCTCCCAACTCTCTGGAGTGGAATCAATACAAACGCCTACTCTTTGCTAAAGTTATACCCTTTTATAAGACAATTATGGGCTTGGTGCCTTTTCTTTTTATCATCTGTTAAGAGGTCAAGTATTTCTGGTGCGTATTGGCTAAGTTCTTCAAGACTCATCTCAGTAGTGAGTTTGTAATCTGTAACAAACTTGGTTGTAATAGCGGACATGATAAGGTATGTAGAATATAAGCAATAGTTAGATTAATCTATATTTTTAGATTATATATTGTAGAAAAAAGTTCAATTCAAAAAAAATATCCCACCTGAGGCATCGTATTTTTGAATATCTATAATAAAAGTAAAGATGAAGTTTTGAGATTATTAATATCAAAATTATCTCATATAGATCATTTATCCTGCCAATATATCAAGAAAGATGGTTTGATTTGTAGAAAAGAGTGCTGGCATGCTTTAGAATATGCTATACACTATAAAACATGTTCTAAAAAATTTTGTCTTATCTGTAATAAGCTAACCTATTCTGATACTGGAATCTGTAGCACGCATGGCAGAATTTATAACCATGCTTGGCACAAAAGTAAAAAAAATAAAACAGAATCTAATGTAGTTAAGATACTTAGCTAAATAATCTAGCTGAAGTGTTATTTTCTTACTCTATAGAATCAAAAAGATCTTGAATTACTTCATCTGGCCTATATAATAGAAGTTCTGGAGCACCTTTATCACCAAAACCAGTACCATTATATGGCTGGTGATTAATTTGGTATGAGTATTGCCAAACTTGTTGTCCTTTAGACCCTATTCTTTTTTTATCACTTTTAATAGTATAGCTACACCAATTACTAGCAATTGCATTGATTGCCTTTATAGCCAAATTAAGATTTGGCATTGTCTTAGCATGAGACTTAAAGCCAAAAAGTTATAAAGACTGATTTTGAATTTCTATAAATCTTTTGCAGGATTGCACGAATGATTCTGATACAATATTACCAGGAAGGATATGTTTATCATCAATGCCGATAAAGTTTAATATTTGAAAGAGTTTTCTTATAGCCTTCTAATGATTTGCTGAATAAGATTTACACAAGTCTTCTGCTACTGATTTTTCCAGATTCTCTTTGGCTTTATGGCAGGCCATTTCTCATTGTATATTTTTCTCAGTTTTCAATCCCTTCATTGCATTTTCCTCATCATGACCTTGCCTTCAGAAATAAAACAATCATAAGAAATGCTTCCGAGCTTCAGGTGAACTAAAATTTTCAACAAATTTTCTATTGCAAATATTATCCCAATCCTCAATACTCATGTCTTTGCAATAAAGATTCTGCATATAAAAACGTTTAAGTGCTATAGTATCTGTGATAGAGCACTCTTGGTCAAATTTAAGAACTTCAGCTTCTTCAAGGCTAAGATTTTGAGAAGTAGCAACTGCATTAAAATCTGTTTCTTTAATAACTAATGCTTCAACTCTAACCTCATTATGGATTCTTTTACGGTTCTTTATAACTTCTCAGCTTTCATCTATTTTTATTAGTTAGAAAGAAGCATTGGTACTAGCTATAAGACTACAAAGCTTCTCAATAAAGTATCTTGCAGAAAGGCATTTCTGATGCTTAACTTCAATAAATATTATTACAGCCAGAAATTTATCAATTTTATAAGAAATGGTATTTTATCCCATTCACGATGACTTTTTATTACTATAGGTAAGTTATTAGGCTGAGCACTTTCAAGTTCTGCTCTAATATTTTCATGACCTGGTGGGCAAAAAAGTTCATTAGAATTTTTCTGATAGAATATAGAAATAATATGGCAAGGACAATCACGAATTCGATAAAGCATTTGTGCAAAAGCTTTGACATGAACTGGAGTGGCGATGTTTGTAATAGCTATAACTATATCGAAGTGACCTGTAACCTCGAATGATATTCCTGCCTCCACTATATTTGTATAAGCTATACAGTCAAGCTTACTTCAAGCGATATTAATATCAGAAACATCTTTTTGACATTGTTTTCCATCTATATCTCTATAATAAACATGGGCTCTAACAGGTAAATTATTAGGTTTAGACAACTTAGATACTTTTTCCACTAACACTCTAGCTATTACCGCTCTGGTAGATACAAATGCTACATGTTTACCCTGCTTCAAAAGGTCATATCCTATTCATATAGCTTCTGCTCCACTATTTGAATCATAAATAAATTCAACTGTCTTACTTATACAAGACCAGTATCTTTTATCAATTATACAAATATCTTTACTACGATATATCTTAAAGAATGCTAATATTGATTTATTTGCAAAGGCATTCATAGCCAAAACATGTTTCGCAAATCTTAAGACATCACACATTGCATTTTCAGATTTCTATATATTTGTACCGCTAGACATTTGACACATAATAGCATTAGCTTTATCAAGAATAGCTACAAACGGATGGGCTATGAATTCGACATAAAAGAGGCTCTCAATCTGTACTATGATAAAATCCCACTCATTTATAGATAAGTCTCCTTGCATATTTTGGTAGTTGCAAATTCTGAAGCCAGATACTTTTAACTCATTAAGTTTAGATTTCGATTCATTGCTAAGAGACTTTTGATAAGAGATCCAGATATAGCATGGTAAGGAAGAAATATCATGTACTTTATCTTTCAATACTATAATATACTCTCTTAATGCAGTAGTTTTCCATGTTCCCAGAGAAGAACGAATAAGTGTTGTTGTTTTCTCAATACCCAAGAAATTGGGATATACTTCTGGAGCATCCTTTAATTTTTTTACATTAATTATCATTTCTGATAATTCCACAAGAAGACGTGGATTTGGTATAGCATTACCTATTCTTTTAACTATTTCTCTCTTAGATTTTGCAGAAATTTTGGTCACTTTTCCAAATGCTAATCCCTTATGATCTGGCTTATATTGATTTTGCTAATAGCATTTAAGTACAAAATAGCTATTACTTCGAAGAAAGCTATATAATTAATCTCTTTCATGTTTGATTCTGCAAATAGAGCATGCTTTATATAACTTTGCTTAAAAGTTGACAAATTTCTTTCTAATATGGCCAATTTCAAGCCACTCATATTTTGCTATAACTAAACCAGCTCTCTTGCTTAAAGTGGTTTCATCTTTGATAGGTTGGAATTCATCCTTTTTTGGCTTTTCAGAAGAAAGGTTTGTGGCCAAATTTCAGAATAATCAGATTTAGATTAAACTAAATAATCTTCTAGCTTGTGATATCCTTGTTTAACTGAAGAAACCACAGGTTTTTAACTTTATCTTCCTTTGCCAATCCAAGAAGCTAAAGACTAAAATGTGATTTATAAAGCCCAAGGTCAATAAATTCAGAATATGATTTCCCAACCCTATTAGCAACTTTTTTCACAAATCCTTTAAGGTTTCTGTAGTCAACAAACCATGCATATTTATATATGATATGCCAGCTACATTTATCAGAATTAGACAAACTGGCTAAGGCAAAAGCATCTAATATTGCAAAATGTTTTAAGTCAAAATATAAGATATCAGCACAGGCAATTAAGATTCTGGATAATAAATCTTCATGAGAAATTTTACTTCTATCTAAGGAAGAAAGTTCAGGATTTATGGGATCAAGCTTTTGCCTCGTATCAATATCCAGAACAAGGTGAAGAGGCAAATTCCCATCAATGCATTCATGAGAATCAGGTAATCTATAAACTTCAGATGGGTGATTTACTACTGTGAATCCCTTACTTGCAACCTGAATAATATATTTATCAAAAATTTCCTCAAAATGATAAGTATCTAGAAAAGCGATATTATCTTTACTATTAGACAGATATTGAAAGTATATATAATTATTATAACCAGGCTCAAAATCAAGATTTGCTAAACCAGAGAAGAGTCTAGTTGCTTCATTTATTTTACTGGGATCAGACCCAGATTTTTTTTTGTGCAAGAAGCATGGTATATACAAGAAATCAGTATAAAAATATATAAAAACTTGCAAAGTTTAAAATAAAAATTTTATATAATTTTGAGTGAATATGCTTGCTAGTAAAATACTAAATTAGTGATAGTACCCAGCGCTAGCCAAAAGAAAGTAAATAATATGGTAGTGATCGATGTAGTAGTATCCTAAAGTGATCGATGTGGTAGTATCCCAAAGTAATCAAGTGGTAGTACCTCAAAGTGATTGATGTGGTAGTACTCCAAAGTAGTCAATGTGGTAGTATTCTAAAGTATTCCAGAGTAGTAACTATATGGGAAATGGTTCTAGAAAGGCAGGAGCGAAAAATAAGATATAAAATTTGTAGTACCCCAAGTTAGAATAATATATTGAAAAGAAAATAAAAAATTACAACTTGGGGTACTACCGTTGATAGGCAGAAAAGAGGTCGGGAAGGCAGAAAGGTTCAGGAAAATATATGAAAAAAAGTATAAAAGCAATATAGCCTGAACTAATTTGGCACTTCATGCCTCATCCTTGGCAATCTAAATGGTCATAAATGGGATTGCAAGAATGGCACAACATCAGCATTTCATGCCTTACCGGCAATCAAAAAGTAAGTGAATGGATTGCAACACATCTTTAGCAAATAGATGGATTGCAAATTTGACACTTCGTGCCTCATCCGGCAATTAAATAGGCTAGCCATAATAATATCTATTACACCTCTGATTCTCTAACCAACTGACCACTAAACTAGACCCTCAAAAGTTACTTGAAAGTAATGAGAAAGTGACAGAAAAGTGCCTGGAACTGGCAAGGAACCGAACACGTAATTGGTGCAATAAATTTCGTTAATTTCAGCCAGCACTAAATTCATATTTTTTTTCAAAACTTTGAGACGCAATAACTTGGCATCCAGATACCCGATTCATGTGATCTTAGCATCATTGGAAAGTACAAAATGCCCTCTTTCAAATAATCACAAAACTGCACGAATCCAATTACAGAAAGCCAAGATATTCTGCCCTAAAGACTAGATCAAAAATATAATATAGTGCTAGCCAAAATCTGATTAGCAAATTTACTGTGCCACCTGATGTAATATTTTTTACACCACTTCGGCATCTAGAAAGGCAACCAAACAGGCGCAAAAAGGTAAGCACTTTGATATAGAATTTGGCATCCAAACAAGTGCAGAGATGCAGTAACTATAGTATAAAACTTAAAATCAAAAGAGGTATAGACAACTCATATCCTCAATATAGAACTAGGCATCCAAACAGGTAAAGAAGGCAATACCAACAATGTAAAATTTGATGTGCAAATAGATTGGAAACAAGAAAAAAATGATGATATATAGATCATGTGGCGGTGGTTAAATTTAATAGTAGATAGTAGTTAAATTATATAGTAGTAAAATATAGATACTAGAAAGTGTTTAAATAGGTAGCTAGAGCATAAAATAGATACCCAAAATAGAAAATATATAAACTATATGATGATGATTAGATTATTTAGATTATTATATAGAGGTAATTAGATTATAATATTTAGATTATATACTAGTACTTATATTATATAGTAGTATTTGGATTATAGAGATATTTAGATTATATATTATTATCTAGATTATAGTGGTATTCAAATTATATAGTGATATCTAGATTATATAATCTAACATAAGTGGGATATCACCATATAATATAATTATATTATATGGTGATATCCCACTAATCATTTAAAGTAGATATTTTATATTAGCTATTCATTTTTTTTTTTAAAATATTTAGAGAAATATTCTGAATATAGTACCCACTTTAAACTTTTATTAATATTTAAGTGAATTGACATATAGGACCCCACAGCAAAAAGGGGCAGTGGGCCAAAAAATTTTTTTTTTTTTTTAATTAATTTCTTGAAAAATTAGATTGATAGGAAACCAATATTTATAAAATTACAAAATCAAAATTTTTGTCCTACTGCCCCTTTTGCTATGAGGGTCTCTATATAGTAGTGCTATAAATACATACATATTACATATTAGTATTGAGACTAGGGCTTTAGATATTCAAACCATTTATTTATAACTAAAACTTACCAGAGCTATCATACTTCTATACATGTAATTGACCTGGTTTTTGTACTTCTTTTCTTAACTGCTAATTAGTATTTACATATTTACCATATTACTCACATAATCTACTATCTTAACTCCCAAATTGGTGTATGTTTTTCCAGATAGATGCTTTTTGCTTCCAATTTGGTGTGCCTAACAGAAAATTCTCTTAATCCTTACTGGCATACTTTTTAAAAATTCATATCTCAAGCTATGTAGCTAGAGTTTGGAACCGGATTGGATCTTCAGATTTAAATCCAATTTCCTTTGGATTCAGATTAAATCTGAATACAAAAGCAAATACTGAATTACAGTAGTAATTTATATCTATTTTTAGAAATAAATCATATATATAATTAGATCGCTAATGTTAAAGGCTTTCATGATGCAAGAACTAAAATTTATATAGAAAGAAATCGATTTTAAATTATTTTCAGGCCTTATATTTTTTTTTTGTTCTCTGTGAGAACTAAATTTTTATGAAAGACAATAATTAATTTTTGTATACAATAATTCGCAAAACTAAGTTTATATAAAAAGCAATCAAATTTAATTCATTTTTGAGCTAAATTTCATACGGAGAACAATAAATTTATTTATTTTTTAGGCTTGATATTTTTATGATAACTTATATATTATTTATTAATTTTCAGTAAGAACTAAAGTTCATGTAGAAAACAATTAATTTTAACTTTAAACTTTATGCCTTTACAATAACATTATTTTTTTGCAGAGCTAAAGTTCATACGGCAAGTTTATTAAGTAACTAATAAAGTAAGCACTTGTAGCTTTAATTATATAAATAATGTAGCAATCAGGTAAATATGAAAGCATTGCAAAATGGCCTCTTTTCTGCTTCTTCTTTGAACCTTGATATTGATAAGCCAAATTCTTCTCTTACTGAAGCTGGAATATCAAGTTCAAACCCTACAAATAATCGTAAAAAACGTAAAAATAAAAGCAATAGTAGTAACAGAATTAATAAAAGTCACACGACTTACTTCTTTTCTCGAGATCCTAATAACAATGATATTGCTTATTGCATGATATGTAAAAATCTTGCTAATATCACTAAAGAGTCTTATCCTTATAATCATAAAGGAAGTACAGCTACAAACATGGCTAGTCACTTACAGAAAAAACATGGCATAATAAAACAAAATTATCGAATGTATTTAGATGCAAATAATAAAGTAAGAAAATATGTATTTAATAATAATATCTAGTTAGTTATAGTAATAAACTTTCAATTTATATTAGCCAAAAGAAAGTCAAATATTTCTACCACAATGCAATAAAACTCACCAAGAAGTATTGTCTTACCTTTTAATTAAATTTATAATAAAATTCATGCAGACATTATATATCCTTCAAGATGAGGATTTTTGTAAATTTGTTCATGGTTGTGAGCCTGGATTTCATATTCTATGTAACAAAACAGCAAAAAATTTAATTTATGAAGCATATTTATGAAGCACAAGCAAATTATATAATTTACTTTCTAATACTGCTACTTCAGTTCACTTAACAACTGATCTTTGGATAGCTAGGAGCAATTATAGATATATTGGAGTAACAGCTACTTGGCTTAGTTCAGAATTTAAATTTTATGAGGTTTTACTTACTTGCAATATTCTAAATCATCCACATACTGGCCAAATTATTAGTGAGGAGCTATATAATATTATTCAGCAGTGGAATCTTGCTGACAAAATTCTTATTATTATTATGGATAATGGCATAAATATAGTGAAATTGGTTAATCTTATTAAGAATTCCTTGTCACATGTTGAAAGACAACCTTGCGCAGCTCATACTTTGCA
>CAJVPU010002478.1:0-10551 GCA_910591775.1 Dentiscutata heterogama | reverse complement strand
AACCTGTATATGATAAAACCGAAGGTGGAGTGAAAGAAGATACCCACACATAATTATTTGAATCGTTTACATTAAGCATAATAATTCTGTTGCTACGAGAAGATCCAGTGCCATTATAAAACCAACCTATAGAAGATATTATTAAGTAAAATAATTTTACGTATCAAATAATTATCATAATAATAAAATTATACCAAATGCAACAATCATATAGTTTCCTACAAGCGTAGAAGTGTGTCCTTTGTAAGGTGCAGGGTTGGGAGTAAAATTGATAGAAGGAATTGTCCATCTAAAAGGCTGCACATTGGTATCTAAATCTAGCAATTGGTCAGGTGCAGGTATAAACGGTGCGTTTTCACCTCCATAAACAATTATATGACCTTGTCGTGCTAAAGTAAATAATAAAAATATTTAATTTAATATAAATGAAACTAATTAACAAATTAAATAATAAGGCATATATACTTAAAACTGCTGTATGAAAACCTCTAGCTGTCGGTGAGGCACCTGTTGTGTTCTACAAGCGTTTGAGTTAATTTTTTTTTTAATCATTTTGTAGAATAGGCAGAGGTCTTTTTCTATTTTTAACAGCTGCCCTACCTTGTTTAGTGCGTCGAATATGACACGGGTCTGCATAAGAAGAGCATCTTCCTGCGTTGA
Source organism: Dentiscutata heterogama (assembly GCA_910591775.1). Lineage (NCBI taxonomy): Eukaryota > Fungi > Glomeromycota > Glomeromycetes > Diversisporales > Gigasporaceae > Dentiscutata > Dentiscutata heterogama. The sequence goes on along the minus strand of CAJVPU010002478.1, from coordinate 9,891 downwards.
GAATACAAAGCAAAAATTCCAATTACATTATACAATTGGAAATTTTATTTTGTATCCGCAACGCAGAAAATGCTCTCGTGCAAACCCGTGTCATATTCGAGGCATTAAACAAGGTAGGGCGGCTGTTAAAAATCGAAAAAGACCTTCGCCTGTGTAAAATATGAAAAATTAGTCAACTTACCATATTTGACCATTTATCATTAAGGGTATCATAAAGAAAGATCTAATTATTATTTAGTAGATTTCAATTGTTAATAATGATTATAATGATGAAATAAAGGAGTTAACAAAATCCAGGCAATCTTTTTTATTATGTCATTTTAACTTTCTAGCTTTGAACATGAATAATATGAGTGACGAGAGGATAAAACCTGTAATTCTAAATATATAGATTATTATGAATTTCATAATAATCTACTTTTAGAATTACAGGTTTACTATTCTCATCACTCATATGATAACATTCACTTGTAGAATTTTAAAAAGAAAATTTTTATTTGATATATGGTGCATGCATGCTGAACGTACGTACGATAGATGATAAAAATAAGATGCACCCAGCTCATTAATTAAAATTTTCTTAAAAGGAAAAAAAAAAGCTCAAACATCAAAATTTGTTAGGATATTACCATGTTTAGTTAATAAAAATTTCTTGGATTTTGTTAACTTTTCCAAATAATAAATCCACTACATATTAACCTGCGTTAGTCCAAGATATTGTCCATACGCATTTGATCCTCCAATATATACGATCATTCCATTAGGCAATAAAGTAGCTGTTCCTATATCGTGGGGAATTGGTGCATTCAAATTACTTCCTCGTGACCAAGTTAGTTGTAATGTATTAAAAATATCCAATTCATTACTATAATTAAAAGTTGTGATATTCCCAACTACTTGGTCAAAAGTACCATCGAGTATATAAATTTTTGCAGTTTTATCACAGACTACTGATGAAAATCTTCGCCTTTGGGGTTTAATTCCTTTATCGTTTGCAGCATTCCATACTTTTGCCGTAGTGTTAAAAGCAAATATTAAAGGAGATGAACAATTTAAACAAATATCCCCTCCCCATACGAAGATTGTATCATTCACAGTTTCGCATACAACTGATGATGCCCTTCTATTATATGGAATTTGTGTAATGCTATTTAAATCATATATCGGTAAAGAAGAGGTGTTGAAAGGTATTGAGACATCTAAGAAAAAAAAGTCATTGGTAAGATCTTGTGTGTCGGTTTCTCCACCAAGAAAAAATATTTTATTATCTATGTAACTGGCAATGTGTTCATCACGGTTAAGAGGTATGTAAGAATAAGAATTAACTAATATTATCAATTGAAGAAAAATAAAAATTGAGAACATTTTGAAGTCAGATGCTAATGTGTTAAAAGATGCGTGCTGTTAGAAGATAGCGATGACCAGAAATTATATCTTGGTTAATTCGTTCAACATGCACAAAACTTTCCTTGTTATAGATGTTCTTTAATTCTACTAGTCATATATGAATTTGACCATTATGTACTAATTTGGAAACAATATTTAATGAATGGTAATACAAATTCAAAGCATAATATATATACGTACAAAGGATTAATAGCTTGTCATAAATGAAACAAAGAATGTACATTTGTACATGCGTTTTAAGCTATTTTTAACTATACGTACGTACGTACATTATACTTGTGAATATTTGTAAGCTGTCCTACATTACCTGTATAGTAATCTTGTGCATTACAGTCTTAATTCCATTTCAAAGTAGGTTTAGACTAGAAATATTATCCTGTTTAAACTAGTTTGGTTTATGCTCTAAGAATCGTTGAACCCTTTTTCAAAGCACACGCACTTTAACGTTAAACTCTAAATGCAATGTTAGTCATACTACAGTATATTTGCAAGTCCAGAATAACGTGCATCAGCAGATCGAAGTCAGAAAATGGTAATTAACTTAATTTGTAATTAATTTAATTGATTTTTCAATGAAAGAAAAAAGTCCAAAACAAAGCTAACTTCAATTTAAGAAGCTTTTTGCCCATCAAATCGATTTTGAACTCAATCTAAACACGATGAGTTTTAAAAATAGTAAAAAAATCATATAAATACAAATACTCAATTTTAATTGGTTCGGGTTTCAAAACAGGGTTAACTGAGTTGGACAAACAACTTTGCTAAAATCGTTCATTTTTGCGATAGCGACAAAATATTCTAGATCTAGAGTAAATTATTATCGCGGTTTCGAAATGGTTGAAATAGCAAATAAAATTTTTTTTTACGAACACTCGAACACTCGATTACCTTAGCACGTTTACTTTAGCACGTTGATTGAAGACTAATATGCATGACTACAGTCCGACGATTTACCAAATTAGGACAATGCAGATCGGTCCTTTTCTGGTATAAAAATGTCGATCAGAAAATTCTAGACCCTCCAATATAACTGTTTCGTGATTGGTCAATCTTATAAAATCGAATCTAGAGCAGTAGTAAATTTTTTTTAACTACAGAACTATCGTTTATTCATAATTTAGTAATTTTGTCGAAGGTCTTCATGAACAAACAACGGAGCTTAAGTATTTCAGAGATTCATTCTACCCAGGTATACTTCACTTAACAACAGTTTTTTAAGCTAGAAAAGTTTGTACTTACAGTGTGACTTACAGAAAACGTAGCTAACCGGTTGGGAAAAAGATTGAAGTAATGGTAATTTCGCAGTCAAGATATATTATAGGTTTATGAATACTCGAAGCTTGGAGAAATATTTGGTAAGCTTATGTTTGGGATCTTGAATTATTTGGTAAGCTTATGTTCGGGATTTTGAATTTTATAAGTCAAGACGAAGTTTTTAATTTTTAAGACTGCAAGAATGAAAGCCTATATGGTTATTTTTTTTTTTCTTTTAAATTAATAGACTTTACTTCGTTTACTCAAGATTCATATTCAGCATTTAAAGTAGCTTGTTGTGTATTACGGGTGATTATGGCTCTATCGTTTGATGAAGAAACTATGATTATTGTATAGCGATAGATATATGTAATAATTTTCTGTCCAAATTATTGAATTAAATTATTTTAATTTATAAGTTGTTATGTACTATACTGTATTATATAAATTTAATTCGAAAATAAATAAAATATTAAAACGAATACACTTAAATGCATTTTAAAAATGAGGTAATTTGATCAGATTTAAAGAATAATAAAAATATATTAACTAATTGCAGAATTATAAAGTTAACCCCTTCGATTTTAATTCATAAATTACTTAAAGCACAAATAAATTACAAAATTTCTATCTAAGTTTTGATTCTTTACTCGTGTTACTTCAAATGAGCACATATCTATTCTAATCTGTAATTTCTGTACAAACTTCGTTATTAACTTCATTATTTACAGTAAATAAATGTTTTACCTCTTGCAAAATAATCAACAATTCTGCCTTTTTTTTTGACCTTAATCCAGAATATTTTTTTCGAGAATCTTCACCAAGTTGTTCAAGAAACATTTCAATCTTTAGTAGAATTTGAGGAATAGTCATATTTTCCTCACGTTCCTGTGCTTCAGCTTCTTGATTTGTAATGGGTATTTGCCTAAATAAAGATAAATTACTTTTGTTAATAAATACATCAGTAATGAAATTTCTTCGTGCTTGTTTTGCCAAAGATGTAAAATTTTCAAGATTTTTAACCAAATCATATTCTTCTAGATCTTGATTTACAAAATCAAGGCTCCATAAATGAGCCAAAATCTTTGACACTCTATTGTTGTTTCCGGTCGAGTTCTTGGTTCAGAAGTTTGACGATCATTGTATCTGATTACTTGAAACAAATTGCTTCTAAGCTAAATTTAATATTAATTAATAGTACAATTATGTGCATAGTTAGTTAATTTAATTAAATTCTATTACCTTGATAAACTTTTTGCAATTATGCGCGGCAATTTTCCAGTGATTATGTTGTGGAATAGGAGGTATTAGGGTTTTCAAGGTCTTGTTTATCTCTTCTAGGATTGCATCTAATCTTTGGTGTTGTTCAAAAATACCCAACCTGGAAATGATACAGTTTTTTTCTATTATATTACGTATTACCGGATGAAGCCGCATCAGTTGAATTTCATCAAAGGCTTCTATTAGGCAATATATAGGATGGCGTCTCGCAGACCAGATTGGTGAGAAGATTTGTCTAGCAGCTTTTTTTAAAAGAGAATTGTTAGTTCTTATAGCCTTCTGATAATTGATTATGGATTGAAGATAAACAAACGTCTATTAAAAAGTGATTAAAAAAATTAACATCAAAATTTTTATACAAAAAAAAAAAAAGATAATAATTAATCGCAACCTGCTCATATTTAATTTGATAAAGTGAATCCTGCTGACCAGCCCAGGAAATATATCCTTCAACCGACAAGTCAGAATGACTCTTTACATACGGCCACATAAGCTCCATAGAAATCGCACGACGATAGATGTTACAGATAGAATCCCAAGACTTATGATGATTCGCGTATTTTTTAAAATAAGCAAGCTAGTTTTCTGTCCGGTAGCCCTGACATTTTGCAAAACGTTTAATATCAATTTTCCTGATAAAAAAAAAAGTTAATAACATAATATAAATTAGACACAATTCATTGGGGTGTGCGATATACTATTAAATCAAAACTATATATGGTACTAAATAAAAATTTAATATTGAAGATTTTTGGTGGAACAAGGTCAATTGATATGTTCTTTGATTGCAAATTTCGAAGACTATGAAAATTTAATTAGATGTGCAGCCTTTAATACCGGATGTTTCAAGCCCAAATTTTGCACGGCACAAGGTTAAGATTAAAAGAACAAAGTTACGAAGCCAAATAAGTCTTCCCATTGAAAAAAATTATTTGTAACTTAAAAAATTTGTTGAGCGAACGAAGTAACGGTTATATGTAAAAAAAGACCTAGGAAAAAACGTATTTCCCATTAACATTGTTAAAATAAACTTCGTAACTTTGTAAATATAGTAACAACGAATGAATTGATGTTAAAAGACTTTGAATAAAAAGAAGAATACGTCCTGCACATCTAAAAAAGCTAAGTGCAGTTTTATCTATAAAACATATTATATAATCGATCACTAAAAAAATCATTACTAATTAAAATATTTAAGGGACCACATATAGTTTTGATTTAATAGTATATCGCACACCCCAACAATTCATCAGATCGTCGACCTAAATAAATCGGTATAACAATTTTATAAAAACGCCTTACCAATTTAATTCCACAAATGCTCGAAGCATATTTATCTCTTCATGAAGTTGTCCCGGTATAAGAACTAGCCAAGGAAACTTTTCTTTAAGTTTGATGGCATGATGATATGGAACGCTATCACAAACTACGGCCATCCACTTACGAATTCCGGACTTGATACCTGATATCGTTTCTATATGTGAAAGAACTTTTTCGACATTCGCGATGGAGTTGGGATTAATATTCATTGGGTCGGGAATATAAATCTCAGGAACATTAACTCTTGAATCGATAACTTGTTGGGTAAAGCTAATTTTTGGAACACTTGTGACGTTTTGTTTAGCGGCAACACTATATAGTTTAAAAACAAGCGGATGGTTAATTTATTAGTTATATTATTTTCAATTACTTCTTCTTTTTGTATCTCAGCTAATGTTGGCAACCACATTCTGCATCCCGGGCTTTTCTCTTTCGATTTTCAATATTTTGTTGATTATATGAAGAACATATTTTTATACATATAATGTTAGTTCCTATAGATGAAATAAGAGAATCAATTGTATTATTAGAGGATGATTTTTCTTCAACCAATAAATTAAGAATATTAGTAAGAAAAGCATATAATTCTTCTTCAAAAACTTCTTGTACTTGAGGACTAATGTTGAAAAGTTCTTCATACTGCGACCTGTCAAAAGAATTATAAACCCAAGGTGAATTAGTATGTTGAATTTTATTTAGTGATGCCATATTAAAAATGACAAAGCTAGTAACGACATGGTAAATCACTGTATTGAATCCCCGATCGAGATAGTTTTTCTGCCCCCTTTGCTCGTTGTCAAATGCCAGAAATAAAAGACCTTCAGGCAAAGATTCCTCATTCTTTGACAACTTCTCTAACCACTTTTGGAATCGATATTCACTTCCTGAATTCATGATATAATTGTCAATATTAATAATCATTCTCGACCTGGCAATTGAATATTTAATAGCTGAAAGAGCAAGCTAAATTTCTGATACATATCTTCCATGACGTGCTCCACATATTAAATCAATGGCAGTAGCAGTTTTAAACAACTTTTCTTTGCTTAAAGTATCATCTTGAGCATTCTGAACTAAAGTCTCCATGAATTTGACAACAACCTGATTACGCCTATTAAGCCATTCGTGTGGACTATAAACCATAATATTCTCTATGGAAAACCGAGCATTATCATGAATTAACGATTCTACATCATTGTATAATAACATTTGTTCTGAAATAAAGATTAAAGCATAAGTATAGATTAGAAATTGTGATCAAAATATATGTGAACCTTGAATTCAGAAATTAACAATAAATATTAAAGCTTGAACTAATATTCATATTAATATTATTAAAAAAAAAAAGATATATATATATATTTAGTATTATACTGACCTGCCTTCGCTATTTCAATAACTGAATTAACTTGTTTTTGGCGATCAGAAAATCTTGAATTCCACTGTTCAACAAGTATTTCATTATGCTTAATTTTTTTATCGCATAAATCTTGAATTTCAGCCATATTATCATAGGCCCTTTGTAATTTACTCCTCAACTCCTCTATTTCGATTTCTTGGTCATCTAATTTACTTCTCAATTCCTCTATTTCGATTTCTTGATCATATATATATTCCTGCATTTCCTCAATTCGACCATTGAGTCTCGTTATTAATTCTGATTTTTGCTGATTTTCTAGTCGAACTGAATCTACAAATTGTTTAATCCTATCAAGCTTAACTATCAGATCAGTGGTATTAGCGCTTAGATCATCCTCATTAATGTCAGGGTGAGATATTTGGTTTTCTTGAGTAGGACCTACAAGATGCTCATAAAGCTGATTATTAATAACGACTTGATTGTAATGTATTGAACAAATTGAATGAGAATCAAGGCTGAGATTAGCAAGTTCAGGAAAGAAATCATAAAAAAGTCTAATTCTCTTAGCTGCTAATTGGCCATTTGCGTTTTGCCATTTTCCTTCTCCACAAGGACTTAACCCGATTGCATTGTATATGATGACCAAACTTGCGAATATACATCCACGATCCGCTGCTTTAGACACTAAAAAAATGATCATTTTAATTAACAAGAACAACCTTCTCACTTAACAATGCGCAAAGAAATTCTTAATATTAAGTTCTCATTTACTTTTTTTAAAACGGCTTACTGGAAGGGATTAAATGGGATTACTGAAAGTAGATGTTTAATATTGCTTATTAGTATATCGTTTAGTATTGAGTAATACACAAGTAATACGCAAACCCTAAGCCATAAAAAAATGAACTACAGCCAATCAAATTCATGGAAATCGCATGTGGATTATTCTAGATGTTCTAGAATGCGATCTCCTAATTTGGTAAATCGTCGGACTGGACTATTGTTTGATAAACAATTTACAAAATCGGGACCGATCTTCAATAGGTAATCGAGTGTTCGAGTGTTTGTCAAAAAAAAAAAATTTATTTGCAATTTTCAACCATTTCGAAAATCGCGATACTAATATAGGTTACTAAGAGAAATTTTTCATAGCAAATCGCAAATTTAGACAATTTTAGTTTCTTACCAGCACCAATAATGGGAAAAATTTTTTATTCTAATTCTATAAAAATATAGACTTAAAATAAAAAATTTTATCAAATATAATTAAGTAAGTATTAAGCAATTTTCATTCAAATTTTAGATATTTATATAAAAAAAGGCTATAGCTAAATTTTTTTTTGGCTTTTAATTAATATTTTTCAATATCTGTCTATTTAATTTCAATAAAGTTTTTTTTTATTTTAATTTTATATACTTGTAGAATTAAAATAAAACAAATTTCATTAAATTTGGATATATAGATATTAAGAAATCATTATTTAAAATTTTATAAAAAAAATTAAAAAAAAATATTACAATAGAATTATTTATTTATAAAGCTTTGCAAAAAGATATAATCTTGTGATTTTCATAATAATAAATGAGAAAAATTTTTAAGATTCTAAATTGTCTATTAATTTATATTTTCAATCAATTTTATTTATATTTATTTAAAATTGGTAAAATTCTTAAAATTTGATTTTTATACAGTATTGTAATCTGCAAAGATCACATTTTTTTTGCAAAGTATAATAAAGTTTAATTAACAGTTGTTATTAACTATATATTTAAATTTAATAATTTTTTTTTATTTTAGTTCTGCAAGTACATAGGATTAAAATAAAAAAAAGATTTACTAAAATTAAACAAACAAATATTAAGAATATTAATTAAAAGCTAAAAAAAATTTGTTTATAGCTTTTTTTTTTATAGATATCTAAAATTTAAACAAAAATTACTTAATATTTATCTGATTATATTTGATTAAAATTTTTTTATTTTAATTCTATAATCTTATAGATTTAAAACAAAAATTTTTAATTGAATTTAATTAGATAACTGTCAAGTTATTTTTGTTCAAATTTTAGGTATCTGTAAAAAAAAAGCTATAGCTAAATTTTTTTTTGGCTTTTAATTAATATTTTCTCAACAACTATTTATTTAAATTTGATAAATTTTTTTTATTTTAATTCTATATACTTGCAAAATTAAAATAAAAAAAATTTATTGATTTTATATATATAAGTGTTAAAAAATTATTGTTTAAAATTTTCAAAAAGAAAAAGTTTGCTGATTTTAGTTTTTTTTTTAAAATATTTCAAGCATATATTGAATTAATAACAGTTTAAAAGAAAAGGTTGGTGTTGAATTGGAAATTTGGTAAGAGAATTTTTATTTTATTTTTTTTAGTTAAGTTTGTATTAATTATGAGTTTTTTTTACAAATATAATTGCTCTAATATTAGTAATAATATTGTTAAAGAATGCTTTACAAAGTTGTTAGCATTAATATAAGAGAGAGTTAAATATGAATTTAATTTTAGTAGTTATTAAGACTTTTGCTTAGATTGGAAAAATTAAGTAGTTATTGCCAATAAAATATAAGTTGTATAAATATAAAAAGAAAATATTATATTTGTAATATGCCAAGTTTATTAATTATATAAAAATTATATTTGTATAAAAGAAGGTTTATTATTTATTAATGTTTTATTTGATTTAATAGTTATGTTGAGTTTTATATTTTTTGGAAAAGTTATATTAGTATATAGTTTTTATATATTTTTTGAATGTTTTTAAAAAGTAATAAGTAATTTTGTAGTTCAATATTGATAATAATAAGTTAGTATCTTGTTTAGAAGAATATTATATAGATAGAAAGAGTAAGCAGTCTTGTTTTTTATAAATTTTTTTTTAACAATCTATTTAAATTTAATAAATAAGATATATTGGTCTAGTAAAAAAACTAAGTTTGATATTGAATAAGTAGTTTTTTTTTTAGTATTCTAAGCAAAAAATAAGTTAATAAAAATTAAGTAGGTATAGGGTATAATATTTTATTTTTATAGTACTATTTGGTGTTTAAAACTTGTTATTTTGTCAAAGAGTTTTGATTTTGTAATAATCTATTAAGTAGTAAAGGTATTTATTAGTTAAAAAATAAAAAAGTTTTTTTTTTTTTTAATGTTTAAGGTGAGACCATGCTCTTATTTTTATTAGTCTTAATGAAAACTTTTTACATTATTGGAAAAGGTTTTATAACTTAAGCCTAGTACTAAGAATAAGAAC
>CAJVPU010002477.1:0-10551 GCA_910591775.1 Dentiscutata heterogama | reverse complement strand
GATAAAGAAAAAAATGGTTTATTAGCTGCTATGTACACATCTTCTATTCAAGATTCTGGAACTAATGAAGAAATTCAAATTTATCTTGCACTTCCAAAAATTTTGAGTGTACAATGTCTATTAAAATGATGGAGCAGCCAACAAAATATCCTTCCAGTGCTAAGTAAAATGACACGCAAATATTTGTGTGTTCCAGTTACTTCCACATCCAGTGAACGTCTTTTTAGTGATGCAGGGAATCTTATGACTACAAAACAAAGTTGTTTAAACCCGGATTTATTCGAACGAATGTTATTTCTTAAAAGGAACGTGAATAATGTTGGTGTGATGTTTCCTCAAGACTAAAGCATATAATGTATAAAATATATAGTGTAATGTAACTAATAACACTTCAAACTAGTAATTTATTCATATATTGGCTCTATATAAATTGCTTTTTATTTTCCTTATTTTATCAATGCAATTATTTCAATAAATTCAACGGATTTCAATGGATTTCATCGGATAGTTTATGACCGGATATAAAAATCCAGTGGATTGAGAATAAAATATCCGGATATCCACGGATCCAAGCACTAATTAAATAGCATAATACAGTTGACCCCTCAAAATCGGTATGCATGGTAGACAGGTTGTGTATCAGTTTTGAGAGGTTATCGGATTTGAAAATATAACAAACTATTAGATTTATATAACGGGAAGACTTGGTAGATTAATTTTTTATCAGATTTGACAGGTTATCGGTTTTGGCAGGATCGAAGAAAATGTTTATTTATAAATTAGTTTTACACTAGAGTTAGTTTTGTTTTTCATATAAATGCCTATTAAAGCTAGAATCAGCACACAAAAAATTATTATCAGTACCGATACTGTGTAATAAATTAGTCATCTGAATTTCTTTAAATTATGATTAACGAATATATAGAAAGTTTGATCATTCAAATTTCATTATAGAAACTGCACAAAAAAAAAAGTTTCATGTTGCGCATGAAAAGTGATATTGTATGTGTTTCCCCTTAATCTAAGTACATGGAATATATTGATTATAAGAACATATAAGTATACTTTATGGCAAAAAGAAATGGTAATTTAACTGAAGAAAGCTAAATAATTTCATATCAGATATTTCAAATAAATAGTCTAATGTTCAGATGAATTTTTTAGAGGAACTATAAGATAAGCTATTGTTCTTTCATCTGTGCTTTGTGAGCCAAATGACTTATAATTAATTCCGTTAGTGTTGACATTGACTAAACCATGATCTTTGCAGTCTTTAGGACAATCTAAAATTTGATTCACTAGCATTAAATTTTTAACATTTTCGAGAAAGATGTTTTTAAGATTTGGATCTTCATGATATATTTCTCTGGTTTTTTTAATCGGTATCTGACCAAATTTAAATGTTTTGTAGGAAAGATTCACATCAACGGCACTGTTATGAATACACACATAAAATAAGCTATTTAGAAGATTTAAAAGCATTAATAAAAAGTAAATATTTTTCTTACCAAATATGCAATTTTAATTTCCGCAAGATTTCATCATCAATGAAATTCTTCTCATCGTTAAAATTATAAGCAAATATACATGTAGCTTGGTTGTAACGTGAATAATGAGTACCAAATACGATAGAAGTTTTATTCCGATTATATAAATCTTTACTCAATGAGCTTGTTTCTAATATACATGTACTCAATATGCAAGTTTCTCGAAGCTTTTGAATTTCTTCTTTAAAATTTTGAATTTTATCAATAGGAATTTGTATAAAATTGTTTTTCATTTCAAATCCATTATAACTATAGCTTCTTAGTATTACTGGATAGTCTGTCATATCAAAGTCAAAATCTTCTGGTTGTCCAACAATAATCCAATTGAGTCTGAATGAATAATTTTTTTTAGAAATTATATGAGAATATATATTCTTTTCATGTCCGATTCGATAAACAACAATTTCGGGTGTGTGTTCATCTACATAATCAACATGCAAAGAAAACGCGTTCTTAGCGTCTTTGCTCGTAATCGACGCAAAAATATGACACCTGCTGGCGTTTGTGATATTCGTTAATGCAGTTCTTAATGGATAAATATATGGCCTTGAATTTTTGAAATCAAATTTTGTGGAAACACTACCAGCTGATAAAATTCGGTGACCCAAAACATCTAAAACCTTTTTCTGTAAATTATCATCCAATAAATCAAATATTGAATAAATTTCATCATATCCGATTATATCCCACTCACTATAACCCTTTCGACCACCGATTTCTTTATTGTTTGAATATCTGTACCTTAATTTATTCATATTTCTATTAGCCAAGTTTTTATCCATGTTTGCATTCATGTCAACCGCTACATTGTGCACATCAAACCCGAATTCTAGTTGTGCTCCGATATTTTTAGATTTTGAACTCTCACCTATAACAATGCGGCAATTAATTTGATAGAATAAAAGATTTATTAGGAAACAAAAATTATGTACTTACTTAAATTATTAATTCGGTTTATTTCTCTAAAACTCGCTTTACCAAAAATAAGACGACAAGCATAAAAACTACCATATTTTCTTGTTATTTCAAGAAGAGCTTGTATTTTCTCATTTGTTGTTTTTTTACTCAATGCGTTATTTACATCTTTAATTAATTCTTTTTTTGGTTTGACACATGATTTAGAAAAGGTGATTTCCGCCTCTTTCCACGTTTCAACAGAATATTCAGAGGATATTTCAAGCTTTTTATATGTTTGTTTAACAGTTTCACGTGATATTCCAAGAAAGGTAGAAAGCCAAGGTAACCCAACTTTAATTTTTCCATCCAATATGCGATTTTTATTGCATAGAACTTCTAATTCATGCTCACATACTATCTTACTGTTTTCATAAAGACTCTTTAATTTTACTCTGACATCACTAGATTTAATTTTAATTGCTTTCTCGTGAACTGCAACTACAGATTTATTTTCGAATTTGAATCCATATCTATAATTTTTAATAAACCATTCTTGGATCTGAGTTTCATTAGATTTAAAACTTTTAAGGAAATCGCTATATCCCATCGTATCTTTTTAGAATTTTTTTTAACAAAGGTTAGTGAAAGTAGGAATACTACAGTGTACATTCATATAAATAACCATAATTGAAAAAATCATTGTAAACGTATCACATGTGTACATATTTGATAAATACGCATGTATTCCAAATCATCAGGGAAAGCGATATCCGTTTTAATATGTAGTACAGTCCGGGAATATACCATATTTGGGGGACGTCTAAAGCGGAGGCAAGTCATGTGATAAACAACCAATCAAATTATAGAATTTTGATGATCTCCGGCGAAGCAAAGCAAGAAATAAAAACAAAAAACCTGAAAAATACAAAAAACGGCAGTCTAAACCTACCCCGGGTAGGTTAATCAAAAATGTCGGGAAGGCGATTTTGCTTATATATAATTGCCAAATACCTTACCTAACTCTAATATAGGATGCCTCTAACCCTAAAGTTAATCGAAAAAATTATTAAACATGAGTTGCCTCCGCTTTAGACGTCCCCCATATTTGGAGTTCTAGATTTGAAAATCCGAGTTCTAGAATGATCGACGAAATTTGATTGGTTCTGTCACGCCTTTTTTACGCCTTCTTCTCTTGAGGGTTTCACAAGATTTTATACTATTAATTGTTACTAAACAATATACTAATAGTTAGTATAAAACGTCTACTTTCGATCATCCCACTTAATCCCTTATTATAAACTGATTCAAAAAAAGTAAGTGAGACCTTAAGATCGGGATTTCTCAATGCATATATTGCAATAAAGGATCAAGGTCTAACCAATTTTTTTTTTTAGTGTCAAAAAACATACCAGAAACAAAAAGCACGAGATCTTAGTTGTATTTTCAAAGATTTAGTTGAGTTGTTGGATTAAGCCCTTGTGAAATGGAAGAATGAAAATGTTGAAATGCAAGTAGCTCAAAAGCAGCTGAGAAACTTTTACTTTTTCAAACTTAAATTCCCAAACTTGCTAATTATATCATTCTCTTTGTTAGATGTATTGTCTTCTAAACTGTCTAGTATACAAATTTGTATGCTAAAATGATTTTTGACCTATTTTTGTGCATTTACTCTGAATTTTATTAAGTTATACTCTCTATTTTTTAAGCTAAAATGAAAATATGCTATGTTTTAATTACTATATAATTCTTATTTTATAAATTTTTTTTTATCAATATCCCAAAAATTAGTTATTTAGTGTTGACTGTAATAGAATTTTTGTATCCAATCTTAATACTAAAAAAAACACTATTATGTGATACTTATAAAGATTTTTTATAATTGCCATGCAGAGGTCTCTTTTATAATATAACTTTAAAGTTAATCAAAGATATTTTATGACTAACTTTATATAATTGATTTTTGAGATAATATTAAAAAGAAACAATAGCTCAAAAGTATAGATAAAATGGCATATTATATAAATTTATACTTTCCAATTAGATTATTTTATATTATAGCTGCAAATATGCTATGTAATTTAGGTTTGAAAAATTCTCATAATTAATTAGAATAAAAGGTTTATAAAAATTTTTTTTTTAAGTTCAATTTTCTTTAAAATATTTTAATATACAAATTTGTATACTAAACCTGATAGTTTAAAAGATAATCAAATTATCTTGTCTAATCTATTTTATGAATGTATTTTAAGTTTAGTTTAGAAAGACTAACTAGGCATTACTATAGATATTTAGGCTACTAGTTATACTAACCTAATAACTAAGCTTAAGAGAACTAATTTACTTTTAGAAAGTGTTTAACAAGAAAATTAAAAACTTTGTAGCAAAATTAAGCAAAATTAGCAATACTTAAAAGAGCAAAAAATAAAGTAAGAAAATTAAAAAACCAATTACAAGAAGCATATAAAAAAGAGAGTATATTTTGATACTTGTATATTGATTAATATGAAAAAAATAAAATTCTTACTGAATAATGAAATTCAAGGTTTTTTACTTAGCAAAAATATATTAATGAAGTTATTGAGATAGCAAATGCAAAATGTGAAACATTATTTAATAATATAAGTAAGTTTATTACTATATTACTAATTTTGTGTTTTGGCTTCTTATATCTATAATTCTTACTAATATATATATTTTATAGATTTATTAATTTATAATGGCAATAGATTATTTTTAAAAAGTTTTATGAAATATAGTTTATATAAATAGCTTACTAGCTATAATCAGGTTATTGTTAAATTCATTAAACCTTAGTTTAAAATAATCAAGCTACTGATATTTTAAGCTAAAAAAAACTTCTTAAAATAATTGTTGCAGTTAATTCTATATATAGGGCTTAATATAAAAAATATATATTTGAAATTTAGCTTGCTACCTTAGCAATAAAATATTTATTTGTATAGTTAAAAATAGTTATTAATATTGATAACTATATTACAAGCTCTGATAGCTATTATTAATTTTAAAAGTAGCTAAAAGAATTATTAAAGTATGAAAAAATATTGCTTAAAGGTCTTTTATTTCTTGTATTTAATAATAAACAAAGAAGTCTAAAAAATTTTTTTGAATTATAGTTTAATACTATTATTTTTTATATTGTTACTAGTTTTGTTACTTTTAATATGAAATCACAAAATAAAATTTAGTATACTAACTTACTCTAGATATATTATTCTCTTAACAAATCATAATATTAAGAAATTTTTAATATTAGCTCCAAAATACAAAAGGTTATCAATAAAGAACTATATATCTATTTTGCTAAAGTTCTTGTACTGTTGTCAAAAAAAAATTATCTTCTACTAATACTATTAATTCTCTTGTAGTGTTTATACTAATTAATACTTTCAAGATAATATTATATTCTGAATACAATTTGCAAAATATTGAAAATTAGAAAAGGTTATATTCAAGATATAAAATACAACTGCCAACATTAACAGAAATTTAAAAAAAGAAAACAGTTAGTATTAAAAATAATATAGTTAAATATTTAACTAATTTACTTACTTTTAATATTACAAACTCAGCAATAAATAAAATACTATATGTGTTTTCAAGATTAGGTTTATTCAACAAGTTGCAAATCTGAAGGTTAATATTTCTGAGATTTATATTTCTAATCTAATAAATATTAATTCTAATTTAATTGCAAATGTTAATAAAATTCTTTTGCATATAGAAATAATATTGGGTATTAAGAATAGAATTTATAAGTAGGTGGTAGTGACTTGTAATAGTGTTCTATACTATTATACTATTAAGTTAAAAGAAAAGTTTTTCTGATTAGTTCTTATACTAGGGCAATTGTACAAAGAAATAAATATACTTTATATATATATAGAATTAATTGGTAAATTGCTATACTGTAGTTTTAGATTTGCTTTTATTTATAATTTTTTTTTGTTTTATATAGAGAAATCAATCTAAAACAATTTACAATATGTTAGAGCTATTAGATAGAAAATCAGCTTGTCTACTTTAAGAAATATGCTAATCATTATAAATCTTAGAACTTTATTTGCAATATATATTTTATGCAATAGCAATAAAGCTTTTATAGCTATATGTAAAAAATCATAAACTATTTATTAAGAAATATCTTACTTGGGTTAAAGAATAGCAAAATTCTCTTTATCAAATAAAATATGAGCAGGCATATTATTTATTATAGTATTATTCAATTATTTTTTATAAAAACTAATTATTATTTTTTATAATAACATTGTAATACTGTAAAATACTTATTTATCTTTAGTTACTAATTAATTATTAAAAAGTGATAAGAACTAATAATCTATTTTTAAAAAGAGCTACAAGAAGAGTATTTTTTCCTATCTAGTCTACAAAATATCACCTCATTTATTAGCTAACTAAAGTTGCTGATGAAGTTTAACTAATGCAATTTTATTTTAAAATACATGATATTGTTAAAAAAATTGTATAGTCTCTTTATTAGATATTTATAAATAGTATTAAAGGCTTAATGCAATTATAAAGAAAATAAATAAGACTTTAAAATGGTTGTATATCAGAATCCCAACACACAAAATCCTGACACACAAAATCCTGGCAACAAAATCCCAATACACAAAATCCTGACAAATTAAATTCCTAATTTTAATATTTTTAGGATTTTAATTTGTCAGGATTTTGTATATCAGGATTTTGTTACCAGGATTTTGTGTGTCGGGATTTTGTGTATTGGGATTCTGATATACAACCCTTTAAAATCATTAATATTTTCTATTCTATAATACTATTATTAGAAAATTGCAGTATGTAATTGCAAAAACTTTTTTAAAATAAAATTTATTTAATTAATTAATATTCATTTTTGATTAATTATATAATTATAATTGTGCTAACAACTATTTTAGCTAAGAAATAATTTATTTCAATAATCAAATATAATGATTATCAAAGATTTAGAATACTCTTATAAAATTTTGAGATATAGATCTAGCAAACTTGAAGTCTTGTTAAAGCCTAGATAAAGATTGTGAATTAAATAAAAATTGAAAAATTTTACTCATTTTGCAAATGATATTTGCTAAAAATTTATTATTAAAACATTTATTAATAAAATAATACTTTTTTACTCAGCCTAATAATAATTACAAAAAAGAAAGCTAGGGCTTAAGAAGCTAAAAAAAATTTGACTAAATCTAAAATTTTAGAAAAAATAAAACTCTTTTTGAATGACTTGATAAAAATATTTACAAAAAATATCATAGGTTAAATTTAAAAAAAAAAAATAAATTATCTAAAATATTGCAAAAAATTAAATCTCTGCTTAGTTTAGATAATAAGGTTAATAATAAGAATAGTAAGATTGATTATAAAGTTATTTTGAAAGTTTAAACAATTTAGCAAAAATAAATTATTTTATATTTGTTTTATATTAAAATATTTTATTATAATTATATATTTATTAATCAATACTTTTGATATATATAATATACAGATATATAGCAAAATATTAAATAAAATTTTATTTTTTTTAAAAAAAATAAATTATTTTTCTAAACAAAATATTTATATATAAATCTATTTAATTTGTCTTTGCTATTAATACAATTAAATAATAACTACAACATATCTAATAAAACTAATTTTTGCTAAATTTAAAAAAACTAAACTATTGTCACTTTTTTATTTTGTTATTGTTAAAATATATTTTGTTGTGTACTTTTTTTTTTTTTATTAATATAATGTCATAGTAGAACTTTATTACAATAAACCTAAATTAATTTAGAGATTAATAGTCTTCTTGTTTTTAAAAAGACTTGGGTAAGGAGACAGTTAAGTCATGTAACTAGGCTACCAAATTCCTTCAACTCAGAACTAGTTAATAATAAGAAGGTATAGTTTTAAAAAGAATTTATATAATAAAGATTTCTAACTATATTTATACTACAAAAGCACCCAATGTGACATTACACCTCCTATTTTCTATTTAGTACTATTACTGTATTAAATTAAATGAATAAGATAATTCTAGATAGAATAGGTTGGTGAAAACCTTAAGGTGTTAATTATAGTATTATAAGAAGCATGTTGTTAGAGAGAAGTCTTGTAAGTACCATTTTTCAATAGCATTATGTGGATCTACTGATTGTAAGTAAGATCTATATAAATTTGTTTGGTTAGTAAGTAAAGGTGTAGAAAATTTAGTGCATTTGGTTTTGGGTAATATTTTGAGCTATTTTCTATTGATATTGAAAAGTATTGCGTTTGAACATATTTTATGGTAGAACCAATGTAGGAAATTATTAGAAAGGTTAAAAAGTATAGGCTCTGTTTGTTTTTTAATTAAGGTTTTAATATTTTAATATGTTGTTCTAGGGTATATTCCTAAAATAGTAGGAATAAGAAAAATATATTGTGTATTTGAGTTGTTGTTTGTTAGTAATAAAAGAGTATTAAGAAGTGTAGTAGATTGAATAGATGTAATTTGAAGTTGTTAGAGTGTATTAATAGTTATATTTATAAGTGATTGTTGGATATTTTCTGTGTTTTTAAAGCACAGAAGAATATTAAAGAGGTCTTCAGGCAGAGAACATTTGCAACATTTATTTTTTGTATATAGATTTGGGTAGCGAATATTGAGATTTTGCATTGTTGGAAGATTATATGTTAAGATTTTAATATAGAAGAAGTATTTATAAGAATTATATTTCAAGAAATTAAGTATCTTAAAAGTCAGACTCCAGTTTATATCTGATGTATAGTTGTTGAAAAGTTTTAGAAATAACCAGAAAATAAGTTTTTGAATTGTAATAATATTTTTAATAAAAGAACATACTTTAAATGTGATGATATGATTGTTCTAAGAGAAGTATATAGAAAGATTAAAGTACAAATAAAAGATTGTTAGGAGGGGTTTAATAGAGCCTTGTTTGGCTAGAAGATTAGCTTAATTGTGAAGAGAATTAGTTGAGTGTGATTTGACTTTTATAGTATTGATAAGGATATTCTTAGTAGATTTGATAGAGTAAATAATAGAAATTATATCCCAGTTTTTGGTTTGGATGAGTTTTGAGAAGGGGAAGTTAAAATTTTTGATTACTAACAGGCTATCTGTAAGAATAGTAACAGTGGAGTTAATTGGAATAACAAGTAGAAGAGGGATGATTGCTTTTAATTCAGCATGGGATGAGTCAGGAAGCAATTGTTGTATTAAATTTAATAGATAAATCATTTTCACAAATCTAGCCTATACTAGTTTGCATATTGGCCATTTGAAGGTTTTGGATAGAGGAATCTATAGCAAATTGAAGATTAGTTAAATTTAAATCTAGTATATTATTGTGTATTTAAATAAGTTGATTTTGATAATAAGAGGATTCAATAATATGATATATTAAGTATATTTTATGAAAGCAAATATTAATTTGTAATTGATAAAAAGAGGATATTGAAGATGGATTAAGATTATTAGCAATATTAATAATGGCAAGAATTTCTTTGTGATCAATTTGTATTAGAGAGTTGTTAAACTTGATTTGTTTATATGGAAGGTTTATAGGTTTTGAATTTGGTAGTAGATTGACAGGCTCTATTAAACTTGTTTGACCTTCAAGTAGATCTGCTAATTGATTAATTTTATAGATTAGAGTTTGTTGATATTTGTCATGATATAGGAAAAATATTTCATGGTTGTTAGGAAATAGTTGAAATAATAAGTTTATATTTGAGGAAGAAATTAGATTGGTTGTATTAACAAAGCTATTTGTAAAGAGTAATTGGAGTTGTGGCCATGTAACTTAAAGTAAATTTGTTTGTATTATTTGTAGAAGTCGAGTAAGCCATGAAGGTTGGTGGCCTCTAGTTGCTTTGTTTGTATAAAGGTGAATATTATTCCAGAGAAGAAAGAATTTATTATTTGCTATTGTGATTTGTTCTATAAATAGAATTTTGTTGTTTTTAAGACTGTTAAGTATAAGATTATTAGGGGTTGGGAGAAGTATATTATAAATTAAGTGAGTATGTTTAGGAATGAAAGTGAGGTAGTTTGTAATTTGAGAAAGTAGGGATATTGTTA
>CAJVPU010002476.1:0-10554 GCA_910591775.1 Dentiscutata heterogama | reverse complement strand
ATGCATCATTCTCTGTTCAGTTATGGATGTTGGGTTAAATTAAGGTTTGGAGCCGGTTATTTTCATAAGTTAGAACCGATTTTAATCGGGTTTAACATATGAAAAATAAATTCGGTTTCAAGCTTTAGGCTAAATTGCTTGTAAAAGCAATAATTTTGACTACCAAAAATTGTTAGATTACTTACTAGAAAATTGGTCCAACGGGGATGATTCTAGGTTGTTAGTTTGCTCGGTAGCTATTTTTTCAATCTGAGAAGATTCTGACTGTAAGGTTATCAGAAGATTCTTAAGATTTTCTGTTTATAAATTGGAATAATGAAAAATATAAATATATGGAATTTAAGTTGAAAAACGCAACGGATTACTATAAATACATCTTATCATAAACATAATCTTACCATTTAATGTTGGTGATGTTAAAGATTGTGGATATTGGTGTTCTGTATTAATGTAGTA
Source organism: Dentiscutata heterogama (assembly GCA_910591775.1). NCBI lineage: Eukaryota > Fungi > Glomeromycota > Glomeromycetes > Diversisporales > Gigasporaceae > Dentiscutata > Dentiscutata heterogama. The sequence goes on along the minus strand of CAJVPU010002476.1, from coordinate 10,098 downwards.
TTTAAAATTATAACAACTTATAGTGTTTCATAAATTATGCTTTCGAGCACTAGAACAGAGTTTACCTAGTAGAACTAAATCAGTTAAATGATGAACAATTTTGGAACCTATAAATAAATTATTAAGATATTGATAAAAAATATTTAAGGTGAAATATTTAAGGTGAGTAGAATGTATTATACGTAATAAAGAATTGATATTTTATTCACCATACCATGCTTTAAACATTCTTTAATTAGACGTGCGCTATTCAGATTTTCTATGTGTAGTATAAAAATGGTAATCATGATATTTAATTTAATTAATATTTCACAATAGAAAAAAAATATTAACCACCAATTGTTTCAATTGCTGTCAATGACAATGGCTAGATGCTTCTGCAACTCATGAAACCAGTATTCATTAATTAATATTTTTACCTACCTTGAGGCATGTTCGTTTGTGAAGTGTTGTGGGAACTGTTGGCCAGATTTCCAAACCCGTGATATTCAGATGATCCATCAGAATCAATAAAACCGTTTTGCGGATATAGAATGTTACAATTTGGTAGTAATTCGTTAGGAATGTTTTGTAAATATGAAATATTATCATTTGCATTTTCAGCTCCTGGATGATTTTCACAATAACCTATATATATGTTAAAAGATAGGAAGCTTTACGTCAACATAGAATTTTTGCAGATAGGCATACTACACTGAGCTATTGAAATATTTGCTTCAGACTTTTATTTCGTTAATGGCTACTGATAACACTTTGCCAGCCAGAAGATCATTTGGCAAGTAAAACTAGCAATAATTAGTAGATATTCAACATATCCTTTTTTGGCAGCGTCAATGGTGATTCATCATTGTTCATAGGCATAAGGAGCAATAGCGACAGCTTAACCAGATCGTTTTTCCACAGGAGAAATTGACAGTTTCTTTAGATGTAAACATTTTGGAAGGCCAGGGGATGTATAAAATTTGTATTCCGACTTCCATATGTCACTCACTTGAATGCAATCTTAACAACAACATCATCAGATCATTTTTTCACAGGAGTAATTGACAGCTACTTTAGATGTAAACATTTTGGAAGGCCAAGGGATATATAAAATTTGTATGTTGACTCCCATATGTCATTCAAATCTTAATAATGACAGCATCAGATCGTTTTTCCACAGGAGTAATTGACAGCTTCATTAGATGTAAACATTTGGAAAGCCATATGATATATAAAATTTATATGCTGTCTTCCATACGTCACTCATTTGAGTGCAGCCTTAACGACAAAGCAACAAATATTTTTCCGCAAGAGTAATTTTTTGTCTTAAAAAATTTTACGAGTATTACTCACCTCCTAAAAGTCCTATTTCTTTTACGTAAGAACAATCTATTCTTTTATCGCGGCAAAGTTTGCACGAACTTACACCGTTTTCACCGCCAGAACACCCTTTTTTTTTAGCACGGCAGGAATTACAAGATCGAGTATTTCTTTTTCTTTTCATTATTCTACTTTCTACTGGCAAGTTTTGGACTGGGGGCAAAATTGATAGATTCGTGGGTTTCTTTTTCCTTTCATTATTCTACTTTCCACTAACAAGTTTTGGACTGGGGATAAAACTGATGATTCTCTAAAAAAATAACACAAATACTGCAAAATAAGAATGTAGCATGGATGACTTATAGAAAAGGCAGTATTTTATTTTATAATACATACAATCAACACTCCTTAAACGAATCTCTATAGTGGACCTGAACCTTAATTTTTTAATAAATTATCGTAAATGATTTCGACCACTTGAATACTAATAAATAACTTATTTCGAAAAGCTATTTTTCTAAAATTTATTTTTTTTTCAAAACAATAATTTATCGTTTATCTTCTTTTTTTTCCGCAGGACAAAATTTTTACAAAGGTTCAAGTAGCATATATATATAACATGCATAGTCGTAGATCTGTAGATGATGTATAGTTATGTCACAAGGTCAGGAAAAAAAAAGCTTTGCACATAATTTATGAGCAGATTAAATATATATACAATCATTTAGCTTTATCCTAAATTATTATAACATTACTAAAATGGTTTTACTTAGATGAATTTGAAAAGTTTTGGAATTTCAAGGGTGATGGAATTGATTAAATTCTAATAAATTGTAGTCTAAATTTTATGCACATAAATATCATTCATTAGAATATTAAAATAAATTATATAATTACTTATATATATCAAGTTGAAAGATTGAACTCAAACGAAATGCTACACACTCGATATATTGCTATTTTTAATGATATAAATAACAGTAATATATAATGATATATTGCTATTTTTAATGATATAAATAACAGTAATTAATATATAATGATATAAACATTTAAAGCAATATATGACTTCATTCTATCGAATGATATTTGTTAATGATAAAATATGAAAAAATATCACTTGTACGAGCATTGTATTACAGGAGTACATAAAAAGGCAGCCACTTATTTTAGTGAGTAATGCAAACTCCTAAAAGGAGATGGCCAATCAGAGAGCACAGATTTTGACTATCCCGGTTCAGCCCGATAAAGAACACGCGCGAAAGAAGAAAAAAGAAAAAAAACCGAAAATACTCAAAAACTAGAGTTTAAATCGACCTTGATTAACTAATGAAAAATAACGGGGATGAAATTTTACATATAATAAACTCCAACTTAAAGCTCACAATCCTAACGTCCTAATCCTAAACTTCTAATTTTTACGCACTTAGTTTATTTACAAAATTGAATTTCCTTTTTTGGTTTATATTACTCGCGAAAATAAATAAATCGCATAAAAAGGAGTGATACTTTTCTTGAAAAATGCCGTAAACGTGTTTTATGTGAAATGTTACACATCGTGACGTTTTTTTTTAGTTTTTGTTTGTAAAATACGCAAAATTTTAAAATCTTAGTCATTCATTAAATTTAAATATAGAGTTTATTTATAATTCACCTAAGGTGAAATCACCATATGTTTTTAAATATAAACCTAGAAAATTTCATCTCAAATTTAAATCTTTAGGGGTCTATATTGAAGTTAGGGTTTTTTAGGTGTACTTTTTACTTAATACACAAAACACTATATACTAAAACCGTTATTGAGAAATAGCATACCCATTGATTTCACATCCGGGTAACACAAACCAAAAAAGGAAACCAAATTTTGTAAATAAATAGAAGTTTAAGATTAGGATGTTAGGGTTGTGAGCAGTGTTATAAATTCAAAAAATTTTTATTGGCGCAAATGCAAAAAAAATATGCACAAAGAAAAATTTATACGCGCGTTATATATACGGAGAGCACTGATATATGCGCAAATTTAAATCTATGTGCGCTGCGCCTACTGCGCCGATCCAATTTACATCACTGGTTGTGAGATTTAGCGATAAGTTGGAGTTTTTAATATGTAAAATTTCATCCCCGTTATTCTTTCTTTTTTCTTTCGTACGTGTTCGGAATCTATGTATTTCCTTTTTAGAGGTTTGTATAGGGATGGCATGTGATTTAAATCACGATGATATAAATCACTGATTTTATTTTAAATCAATTTAAAGCAGATTTAAATCATTTAGTATGTGTTTTAGTAACCTTGTAGGATGTAAACATCGGGAGATTCTGTGGATTTGAAAGCCGCATTCAATGTCAATTTGAATATAAAATAATTTGATTACGTAATAAGAACCAATGATTTAAATCATTTGTAAATCATTTTTAAATCAAAAAAATCGCGCAGATAAGTGGATGCCGTGCTTCCCGAGTTTGCTTATTAACAAATCCCGAGTATTCAAGGGGTGTTGCGCGCGATGTGTCACAATGGTCACATCAAACGCTCATATGATAGATGCACTTTGTTACCCAATTGGCGAATCATCACTCGAATGACAAAATGGCAAAAATGTCAAACATAATCAATGCACAAATTGGCAACAAAAAATATAGAAGTGCCTATAGTAATTGAAACAGTTAAATTCTTCCAAGTATAAAGAAACTTTATTCTAGATATATGTATTGTATCCGAATATACAAACAACTTTTGTAATATAAACGTTAATTAATGAATTAAAAAGTTTTTAAATTTAGAAACTAAATATGTTAATTCAGAATTAGCTTTAAGTTAATCCTAAAATTTTTAACTAATTTAAAATATCGGTTCAACTTAATTAGAACGAAATCAAAATAACTTTTATTTTTGTCTCTAATGATAAAGGTGTAGGGTTTCTAAATCTATGTGCATTGCAGGTATGTGATTGCATAGTAGTTTTAATTTGTAGATCTGTTTAGGAGGAACGGAGATTCATCCTGCCTCCATCTAATCTCTAGACACGATAGTTATAGTTCTGTTTATTGTTATAAAAAGTTGGCAGGTCGGGACGAAATATCATAATTTCACTAGTATCGGATTTCATTTATTTAGTGACAAAAAAAGTAAATTATAGGAGATAAATTATCAATTAAGGAAAACTAATCTTTTGTACCATTTTGGACCTATAAAAAGCTTGTTTAACAAATATTCTAAAATTATTTAGTTGTGCGTTCAGTTTTTGTTCGAAAAAATGTTCAGAATGTATTCGATTTTTGACAATTTTCCAAATAATAAGAGATGTGTCATTTATTATCTGATTTTTTAGCAGGGGGGAGGGTGCTAAAATATCATGCCGATAGATCACATATATATATGCCTATATATAATCGTAATCTTTTGAGGGAGGTGGGAAATTTTACTATTTACAAAAAATCAGCTAATAAATGACACTTCCCTAATTATGTACAAAGTTTACTTTGTTTAAATAGTTTTTGTCTAATTATTGACTTGTTGAATAATAAAATTGCGCATTTAATATACGCTATTATTTTTTTAGGGGATTTATATATATGTATACATTATAACGGCAATTTGGCTCAACCGGACAAATGATTATTTGACACGTGCACTTGTCAGCCAATCATTTGCCCGGTTGAGCCAAATTGCCGTTATTCACAAATTTTTGCCCAATAATGTATACTTAAGACTTCACCTATGATTATTACACGAAGGTACAGAAACCAAAATCCATAATTGGATTTATTGAATTTATTAGTGCGTGAATTTCGCTGTTCGCCAATACTCTTTTTTATGAAAACTGTAAATAATTACACACAAGGGGTGTTTAATTATAAATAAATGAAGATCATGTAAAATATAACAATCAAACAGTATATATAATTGTACACAAAAAATTGTGACAATAATTATTTACAAATGAAGTATGACAGATAAAGAAAAACTAATCTCACCTCATTTGTGTAATGGATGGCAAAAAGGCGTTTCAGCGGTGAAAATATATTCACATGTCAATAAATTTTTTGAATACAACGAATGGGTAGTTTCAAGAACAGTAAACCCAGTGATAATCCCATCACATGATAAATCATTCGGCCGATATCGGTAGTGCTAGTAAGCAAATGACGTAATTGCAAGATTTCACGATATGTGATGATCACTGGGTTCATCTTTCTTGAAGTGTCCCCAACGAATTCCTGTTGTTTTTGTTACATTACAGTTTTTATTTTAGTTTTTATGCGCATTTGTTGAGTCGATATATCTGTAAATTGGCTGATACAGTATAAGTAACTTATCAGCAAACTTTCAATAATTTAAATGCCAATAACTTAACTGTTCACATAAGCCTGGGAGCACAAATCACGGTTATCGCAGGCATCCAATATCGAAAAAAACTATACATAATAGTCAAAAACTTTATTAGCTATGTGAACTACCATAATGAATTTATTAAGAATGTAGTTCGATCCTCTAAAGAAGAAAAAAATATGATTTCATAATAATAATATAATACCGAGTTCTATCTTTGATACGCTATTACCGGATTTTATTTTTATCAGAAAATTCATCAGGAAATCAATGATCTGTTCCAGAAAATCCATTTTCATGAATGACGATCTGGAAAAAGGAATCAACAACATGCACATTTATGGGTTTTGCCGATTAAATTCTTAGTACAAAAAGTTTTATTAAATTACGCTAATTTGTACAGTACATACCGTTCAGTCGCTTATTTCGATTTGTAAAATATCTTTAGATTGCAGTCACATTGCATTCGTCTAATTATTATCCAATTATACGTTTCTTGGCAAAAGAATTTTGTTGCATACCATAACTGTTATGCGATCAGGCACGTATAATGGACTGCGGTCTATCAATGGTAACACTGCACAGTTACCGTTACGTAATAAGCACTTACTAGTCACGCAACATTGGTAAGCACGTACGTAGGTAAAATAAATAAATAAAATGAAAATAATTAATCATTAGAAATAGGCAAGAATTAAAAATAGATTATCGCATTGTTCACACTTACATAAATACAAATGTTACTGTTTTAATATACGTACCTATTTTTTTTTTATTAACAGTTAAATGATGTTCGCATTTGTAAGAAAATAGAGAGATGTCAAGTATGCGCACTGATTATTTATTAAGTTTAGTTTATATTTATATTGTTGAGTATATATATTCGTTTATACGTATATACTTATGAATACAATATCTAAAAAAAATTTATAATATGCATACTATGTATATTCGTATATACTAGCGATAACGGATACGTGTTATTTCACCGACAATCACTTCACAGACAACTTAGTTCACCGACAATCAATTCACAGACAAGTTCATTTCACCGACAATTATTTCACTGACAGCTCATTTCACTGACAAGTATTTTTTATAAATTACACTAACCTTAGCTCTAATTCTAACCTGACACTAACAACAATGACCAGAATTATTTTGTCGGCGAAATGTTGTCGGCGAAATAATTGTCGGTAAAATGAACTTGTCGGTGAATTAAGCTGTCGGTAAAGTGATTGTCGGCGAAATGCGCACCACCCGCGATGACTCTGGGGGCTCAATTAATACCCGATCGTGTAACATGATTGCATTATATGAGATCATATTAGTTACGCAGTTTATATATAATTTTTTTTCGTTGTACATAAAGTTTTTGTCGGTAAAACTAAAGTAGATTTATTTTTTGTGTATATAGGTTTATTTTGTTTTCTGTTTTTTTTTTCTTTAGATGTACTTCTCTAATGATCTATGTTGATTTGTGATTCTTGAATACTTGGTTAGATCGGATTATACATTATTATTATTATTATTATTCAGTATTCCTACCCCAAGAACACCTCTAAATTTTTTACGTAATCACATGATATGTGTAACAATGATCTTCAAAATTAATTACGGTATAATAATGAAATACTAGATATTTTAATGACTTTAATATATCATTTACTGTATTTCTAAAAATAAAAAAATTTTTTTTTTGTCCTTTTGCGCAAAACATAAATGGAACTAGCAATAGATGAAACTATTAATAAAACTAATTGCAAATACACAGTATATCAAAAATTTTACCCATTAATCAATTTATTATCAAAGAAAAAACTTTTAAATCATGTAACACATACTATTTACAGTTATTAATTCATTATAATGAATTATTTAAAAGAAATAAAAAAAGAAGTTTTACTTCACAAAAAATATGACTAAAAAACTCTATAATTATATTGTTGCAACTAGACAGAATGAATATTTAGATACCTAAAGAAATATCTAAAATGATTGCTGATTTAATTGGTGATAATAATGGATATTATTATATTTACTTTAATGCTTATCAATCTAAAAAAAAAAATATAGAGTTAAATACATTTTAATATTGATGTTCTTAATGTCAAAATTTAGCAAAAAAGTTAAAAACATGAAGTTTCTAATTGTTGAGGAGATTGTGAATTAATGGAATGATTTGACTGTAGTAGAACTCTTTGAACTAGTATTAATACAACAAAAAAATCATATCTTAAGCATAGAATTCTTCATTAATAATTTAAACAAAAACATGTTACAGAAAAAATTAAGAGTAAAATTAAGGGAAACTTGAATTTAACTTCAAATAATATATATAGTATGTTAGACAATGTTTTCCAAAAATTACACAAAAGCAGATTCATACATGGTGGACTAAATTTACTTAAACTGAGTTTATTCATGACAATAATCAAATAAAATTGTTTTTAGAAGAGCATAATTATTAAGTTATTATGTTTAATAATAATATATTATCAAGTTAGTAATTGATATTAAAATATATAAAGAAAGAATAACAATTTCAAGAATATGGCAAGATAATAATAAACATACTATATATTTGCAATTTTAAAGATAATTAAATAATCTTTATTTTATACTTTATTATTAGTTATTATATATACTAACTTTATTAACTAAACAGATGTTATAATATCAAATATATGAATAGAAACTATAAAGTATAAGTATTATTTTTAAAAAATATTTTTATTAAATAATCAAATATTTAAATTTTAATATTTTTATTTTAAAAAGGGTGTAGTGACTTAGTAAAGTGGTGAAGTTGTTGCACCTTCAGATGGCAGGTCTAAAGTTTGAATCCCATAGGCAATGTTTTCAAAAAATAGCCTTGTGATATAATCCGGATTACTAAATAAATTGTGGTTGTTAGGGTTTTGTTAGGGCAGCTTTTTGTTTCGAATCTCTATGTGTAAACGAATAACTAAAGATGCATCATCCTGACTATAAATCAATCGCGAACAAACTTTGCTTTTGAATTACCGCAAGCATCTATCTCACTGGTGCAAGCTTATTCTACTATAATAAATTTCTGAAAATATGATCGATTGAAGTATGTTAATTGATCAATAATTTTTTTTGCGTGCAGATGAATTATTAAGGAAAAAAATAATATAAGGAAAAAAATAATATAAATTGAGAATATTAATAGCCTTTCTCAAGAAAAAAAGCTCAATTATTTCAAATTCAACATGTATTTTAAAAAGATTTTAAAATAAAAAATAAAGAAAAATAAATAAATGAAGGACTATCTAATCAAATAAAATAGTAAAAAATAAAATTAAAGGAAAAATAAAGAAAAATAAATAAATGAAGGACTATCTAATCAAATAAAATAGTAAAAAATAAAATTAATGGAAAAATAATCTGAATCATAAGTTGCTCCATAAACAATTGCAGTGAGAAAGAGGATAATTATATTAAGAAAGTTTAATTATCTCAAAAAAAAGTTGAAACTGAAGATTCATGGAACTGCTATAACTGGTGAAATCCTAAAGATTATTCCAATGAATGTCAGAGAAAACACAAAGATTTACTTACAAGGTTTATTGATAATAAGAACACATCTCGACAATTTTAAAAGTAAATTTGGATCCGAAATATAACACAATACAGGGTACGATAAAAATAGCGACAGAATTTCATCTTTATGACAATAATGGCAGTAATGAGTATATTAATCACATTGAATATTGAGATATTGTGCTAATTTTATGTCCTTGAAAGTGGTGAAAAAGCTAATCTAGCCTAATATAAAAAACAAATAATCAATGAAACATGCATGATTTTCAAATAAGTTTACTCCTCTTTCGTGCTCAAGCATAGATGCTTTAATTTTTCTTCATTGACTTGTATCAATATAACGTTCCTTCATTTTCGATTTAACTTTTTATATTGCCTTTAATTCATTGAGATTATCTAAACCATATTGTTCGTTCTGATTATCTAGGAAAATTTTTCCTTTGAAGTGTTTTCTAGTTGAGACGTTTTCAGTGGTGTTTGAACTAGAATTTTTAATTCAGATTGACACGTACAGTATGTAGGATTTACAGTGAAACCTCTATAAATGCACGCCATCTCTAAATGCACGCTCAACCTCTGGCCCAAAATATATGCATGACCTCTATAAATGCACTTTTTCTTATTGTTCTCAAATGCACAGTGAAACCTCTATTAATGGATGCTCTTGGGACTGAATTTTAACAACGTACATTTAGAGAACAATAAGAAAATGTACATTTATAGAGGTCATACATATATTTGGGCCAGAGGTTGAGCGCGCATTTAGAGGGGTGTGCATTTATAAAGGGTGCATTTATAGAGGTTTCACTGCACATTATTAAAGTTCAGTCCCAAGAGCGTGTTTATGGAGATTTCACTGTAAATATAAAAATAATCAAGCTGATCATACGTTATTTTCC
>CAJVPU010002475.1:0-10554 GCA_910591775.1 Dentiscutata heterogama | reverse complement strand
ACAGATATCTGGATCCAACCGATAATCTTAACGTTAACCGATACAGATCTAGTTTTTTCAAAATCGTCGTTCGTGGGATTCGAACTCTAGACCTGCCGTTTGGGGGTGCAGCAACCCCACCACTTCACTAGGTCGCCACACCCTGAGCCTAAATTTTTTTTTGGCCCAACCTCATATATTCTTGTTATAAAGTGAGGTGGTGTCTTTGGGGTTTAGTAAAATGTTTTTTATCTTATTTAAAAGTTCCAGATTGATTAAGGCTTTTCCTTGCTTTGCTTTTGGAAGATTATTTATATAATTTTTCAAGATTTAGTCAAGAGTATCTCTACTAATAAATGAATATATTCTATTTTATAGGCGGTGAAAAAAAAAAAAAATTTGTGCAAAAAAAAAAAAAAAAAAAAAATGATGTTAAAGAAAATAAGGCAACTAAGCCAATATCAAATGTATTAGTAGGCACCAAGAACAAAGCCAAAGCCAACATCCAATGTATTAGTGGCACCAAGAACAAAGCCAACATCCAATGTATAATTAGTGGGCACCAAGAACAAACTCAACATCCAAAGTACTATTTAGTAGACATCAAGAACAATGCCAACATCCAACGTTCAAGGTATTAGGCACCAAGAACAAGCCAATGTCCAAGTACTATTAGTGGGCACCAAGAACAAACCTAATATCCAACGTATAAGGTATTAGTGGGCACCAAGAACAAACCCAATGTTCAAAGTACTATTAGTGGGCACCAAGAATTAAGCCAACGTCAAATGTATTAGTGGGAAACAAGAACCAAGCTAACCAACAAGAAATGAAAGTCAAGTACAAAAAAAAAAAGAAGGTAAGGTAAAAGCAAAAAGGCTTTTTATGCCCTTATTGTAATGACGTTATTTCATTTTTCGTAATTACGTTCTTACATTTGCTAAAATTTTTTTTTTTATCTTGCGTCAGATTACAACCTACGCACCTCAGGTGACCGATCGACAGGCTACGTGCGTCATCTAAAAATCGGCATCTGACGTGCGTCGGATTGCATCCGACGCAAGGATGGATACATCTGAGGCACAACAAATACAACATATTTCTCAAATAGGAAAACCAAGGATCCAAACTTATAACGATGTTAAAAAAAATAACTATTCACGAACAAATTAAAAAAAAAAAAAAAAAATAAAAGGATACGACTAAAATTGCTCGAAATAATGCGATCTAAGCAAAATTTTTTTTTTGCCTTATGATCGCCACTGTACGTACCCGGGTACTTCTCATTGAAGTATATAATGTATAGTACCCAGTACAAATCAAAATTAAGCCACTAAATTTCACTGAGTATAAATCAATAAGGGTACTTGAGTCAGCAGTTTACGGTAATATCAAATTATTAAGTTCATCAGAATTTGAATATCGGATACATCAGATATAGTCTTCTGTAGAAGGTACATTAGTTACGGATTGGTTTTTCTTTTTGATTTCTTCAATATCATATCTTAATTTTTTTTTCTTTATTGCTTTGCTCTAGTTTATGATCCAACCTTATTCTCTTTTACAGTTTGGTTTAACTTATCTCTAAGTGAAGCATTTTCAGTTTTAAGATCAATGATTCGTTGTTTCAATGAATCTACTTCGGATAAATCTTTAGATTCGTATCTTTGTGTTTGCATGCTTAATATTAATTTATATAATTTTACTGTACACGGTTTGAAAAATATTTTTTTGATAGATAAATAAAAAATTATGTGCGCGTGAAAATTTGTCACGGCGATTGCTTTTGCCAAGAGAAAAATATCAATAACGAAATACACATGCAAAAGTAAACACGATCATTTACGCTAAATTAGCCACCAGGGCCAGATTTATTATATAAAAATTAAAACAAAGTACAGGATAAAATACAGAATACAGAGAAATTTACACATTTAAACAAACAAAGCTTCAGTCCAGTGCTAATTTTTTTAAAAATATCAATCCGAGTTATTTTGCTAATCTTGATTTAGGATACTTCGCTATTTACAACACTAGTATTTAATAAATAAGATTTTATATTATATTTAAAATAAATTAACTTTATAAATAAAATTATTTTATTAAATTTAAAATAAATTAATTTTAATTTTATTTTATATTATATTTTTTCCGTGCATCGCATACGTTAGATTAAAGATTGTTAAAATATACAAAAATAAATGCTCGAGTAACCCGTGTACCACATTTGGAATTAAGGAATGACAAAAGTAGGATGAAATTAATAGTTATATAAAGAATGACAAGAGTAGGGTAGGAATGAAATTAATAGTTATATAAAGAATGACGAAAGTAAGAACGAAATTAATGGTATAGAAGTGGAGACGGAATTAATGTTAAGGGAAAAATATAAAATCGGCAGATACGTATTATCGGAATTAATGGGTTGAAAGGTCGTAATAAAAGGTAAAATCGAAGCGTCTTCTAGGGAATCGAGATGTTCTGGCCGATTTTATTGCTTCATCTGTAAAATTCGCAAAGGGGGCCACCAGAATTCCGATCGAACCTGGTTCTTCGCCCACCACCTGTAATATTATCATTAATAACATATATATATAATAGAAAAAAAATTTTGATTAAATAATATTATGCAAGCCTATCGAATTGGTCCAATTTTTGCACTGAATTATGAGCTTAATTCCTCTAATATCGCAAATTACATACCGATTTCTTCAATATCAGATAATTTTTCAAATGGAATCCATTCAATCGCATTTTCATAACTCCAGACTCTAAGTTGGAGTTTTTTCATGCAATCATCAATATCTTTATCTACTCCGCCATCGTTTGGTCCCCTGCAAGAAAAAAAACAAATGAGTATTGTGTCATCGTTTATTAACAACCAAAGAGAAACACGCCGGATCGGGGTATTCAACGGTGAGTGCTTTTGGTTAGCGCGTATCCTATTCATCAGTCTCCTCCGCGTAAGGATCATCAAGTAACTAAGGATAAGAACGTTCACAGTAAAAAAAAAAACTGTGGCCACGAAGAGCTTTCAATTCTTCCTTAGATATTTTATTACACCGGCGTGACAGCGTGCCTTCAAATACACGATAATTCAACAAACATTCAATGAGAAAACTCACCCTTTATGAATATATTCCATTCCGTTTCCTGAAAGATGATCAACCTTTTTGTTTCCGAGCATTGTTGCAGAGTATCGCACTAGAACAGAGACAACTTCACTTTCGATAGTCATTTTTTAAAGAAAGAAACTTTTTTGGGGGAATAAACATTTTGTGTATTTAATATATCAAACCGATAGCTCCTTTTGCTATAAAAATTACTGAAAAAAGAATTTTTTAGCCGATATATCCTCATAGGCAGACTTTCGTCTGATTGGCTGATGTAAATCAATTGCCCGGGTAACTATTTATACACTTTAAAGTACTTTTTTTAAAATTGTAACGTTTCACTAACAAAGATTCGTTTAAAAATCATCTTTATCTTTAAACGAACGCTAATATTAACTCTACAAAATAATCTCAAATAATCTCTAAATTTGACAGACTTTACTTAGAAGGCAAAATATGCTTCTCGTTTATTAGACAATACGAACTTATTTTTATAAAAACAAAATAAACAGTCAACGAACTAAAAGAAAGGTAAACCAAAAAAATGTATTTGCTAACGACTCAATTAAGCTGATCTAAATAAACAACTACTAACTGTTTACCTTGGCATAGTAGGTGCAAGTTTGTTATAGTGAAAAAAATTAGATTTATATTTAAGTTAGTTTGGTTCTTGTAATGTTTTTGGGTTTATTGATCATAGGTAGTAGATTTGGCTTATTAACAATAAAAACATATCTGATATTATGTATGTGCATGATTTTGGTGAAAAATATTATTTCTCACATTTCATGTATATGTTTTAGTTATATAGTATAAAATTTTGACATTTTTGCTTCTTTCGTATATATCCAGTATTCTCTTGTTTTCTATATAATATTGCAAAATAAAATAATGTAATTCAGTAATTTAATTGGTTAATTATCACAGGTAATCACGGGTAGATCTACAAAAATTAACCAATCAAATGAATGTCTTCCTATAATCCTATTTTACCCAATGTAAACAAACATTAGTGATTGGCTGGGAATACCTGTCAGTCTACCCGGATCAGTCCGACGGGTCACCCAGGTTAACGGGTCCAATCACTAAGTTAGTATTAAACAATCAATAAAGCTGGTATAGGTAATCAAATCTATCAAATGCTTGAAAAAAAACAATATAAAGAAAAAAAAAACCCTAGTGATTTTACTTTTACTCCAGAAACTCCATGCAAGTTGGTTGACTTTCTCGGTGGTGTCAATTATACGCCTTCTCAAGACAATAATGAAATTTTCAATCATTCCGTAGGCTTCCTTCAAAAAATATTAGCGGAAATAGAAGTAGAGAAAGGATGGAAACATTTTAAGTTTTTCATTATGGAAAAAAATGATAGATTTTTCGTAGGAATCTCTCATATGAAAAGTTGGAGAACTTTGCCAAAACAAACTTTTAATTGCCTTTCGTGTAATTCAGAATCTGAAACAAATAAGGTTTCAAGAATTGATTTTCCAGCAACTATAGGTGATAATACTAAAAAACTTTTGAATCTTTGGCTCGATGCAAAAGCAAGATCAATATTTATAGTAACTCCTGTTCGGCATGTTGAGAGACTTTCTGAATGTAATGATGATGAATTATTTTCAATATTTCACCTTGCAACGCAAATACTTGACGAGGAAACGAAAGTTTCTAAAGTGCCATGGGGTGGTATGAGATTTCTTCGAATGACATTAAATCATGGCAATTTGAGGAACCTCAAACATTTACATCTTAAAATTTCTGTAAAAAGACAGGATTTTAGATATTTCGAAGACCATGGATGGGATAATGTAAAGAGATATAAGTTTAAAATTTTGGAAAATAGTTTATATAAAAAGGATAAAAGAGTGCAGAAGGTATCATAATTATGAAAGAACAACCATCACGGAAATAGAATTCTAGGCAACTAGGAAATGTACTTAGAAGTATAAAAAGCTATTTTTTATTTTTATTTTTATTTGTTATTTTTCACAGACTAAATTCTCTAAACTTCTTATTTTAATTTGAAATGCTAACATAGTTAATTTAATAAATTAATTTTATTTTATTATATCAAAATATTGGTAATTGTTCATCTGATAAGTTTTATAAGAAAATTAATTTCATTGAATTGTTGAATGTAATACACTTTGGTTGATAATAAATTCACATTAGTATACATGGTCACTTTATATTGTTTTTACTAAATACACCAATGAAGCGTATGAAGCTATAGACACAAGAATTTTATCATAAATCAAATTTACAAAAACTATTGAGATATTCGTCTGTTTTTTCTCTGGATGCATATAACAAATTAACTGATTTGCGTTGAATTAGAAGAGATTATTAAACAAAAATTTTATACTCAAATAATCAAACCAATCGTCCAATAGATTAAGTTTAAATTTGTTATTACATATATTTTCATCATGAAATTTATTAATTTACTATACAATATACGCTGATGTATTGTAATAAAGGTATTAAAAGTATTCGTGAAATATGAAGACTATCGATATTAATTTTGGTAGTCAATCAGACTTTTTTCAGTATGTTGTTTACTGAATAATTAATATTATACTGTTTAATTCAATAATTTGGGCTTTATCAGATATAAATTGTCTTTATTCATTATATACTAAATTATAAACTGATCTAATAAATGGTTAGAAAATACTGTACTATAGTACTCAATTTTTTTAACTAATTAACATTACATAACATACTTTCGTATTAAATTTTTTAAGTAAAAATTCTATGTAGAAAATTTCTTAAATTACACTGTGTATCTTACACATATTATTATTTATTATATTGTGTTTATATATAGTATTTATAAATCAACAATTTTTATTAAAATAAAAACAATTTAAAATTAATTTTAACTATTATTAGAATTAGTATTAGAAGCTAAAATAGAAGCAAAACATAGTTTATACCAAAATTTTTTTTATAAGGAATTTTTTTCTTTAGTTTTTAAAAAATAGTTTTATAAGCAAAATTTTAAAATATAGTGCTCCAAGTCACTTATCAAAAATTATATGTTTTTTAAAAAATCTATAAAATCTTAAATTTTAAATATTTTTTAAAAATATAACTGATAAAAATTATTGTTTTTCATTAGTTCTATCTAAATTATTGGTTAAAATTTTTAATAAAGTTTATAGTTTAAAGTATAAATATTTAAAGCTACTATGGTTTGTTTTTAAAATTTGGTATTTAATATAAAAAAAATTAAAAAAGTTTTTAAAATTTTTTTTATTCCAATCAGTATTAGTATATAATATATTCTGATTGGCTAAAAAGCATTTATATATACAGTTGACCCTCTATATAGTCACCTTTTGTACAATTATATCATATATAATCACATTTTTATTTAGACCAAACTATGATTTAATTTATAAAAAAAAAATCTTTATATAAGCACAACTAGTGCTTGGCACAATCAAACAAAAATTTGATAGTCAAATACTTGTTAATACTTATGTTTAAATCAGATATCAAACAATTGCAGATTAACCAAAGCTAAATATATAGGGTGGAGTCAATAGAAATGAGACAAATTTATCTAATAAATTTGTCCCATTTCTATTGACTTCACCCCATATACTATTGGTTAATCTGCAATCATTTGATGTCCGACTTAATCACAAGTATTAGCAAGTATTTGACTGTCAAATTTTTGTTTGATTGTGCCGAGCACTAGATTATCTTAATTAATTGTAATTATTTTAGTTAATAGAAGATATAAGCAAATTACTTAAAAATGTTCTAAATTAAAAGCATTATAAATTTAAATATTTTATTTTTAGATTTGGGTCTTTTATAGTTTAGCTGTTGGATTTGTATATTTCCAACAAACTATTTTTTCCAGGTAACAATGTATTATAATCATGGTCTTTATAGTCTTTAACAATCATTTATAGTATGCAGATTGCATGACCCCAATTTTACAATTTTGTATTTTATAAATTTTTCATGTGGGGTGTGACCGATCAACATGTGATAAATAAGCATTTATAAAATATCACATTATAAAATCTCTAATATCTTTTAATACTTTCGTATTTTTTTGAACTTTTTCATTACTATTTTGTCTTTCATTTTTTTTCATTTAATTATAGAATCGTCCCGATTAAAAATCGGGCTGCCCCGGATGGGAATTTTACAAATTGTTTTGGCAGAATTAGAACTTTAGAATTAATGTTAGGGTTAGAATTAATGTTTACAGTATTATAAAAATTTTTAGTTTTTAGTTAGCATAATGGTTGCCAAAATTACAAAATTCTCATCCCAATTCTGAATTGGGACAATTCCAATCCAGGGTACAACAATTGTGGTTAAAATTATAAGAATTTAAAAAAAAATTAATTGTTCAAATTAAATGGTTTTTGAATATTAACAATTAAAGAATAAAGTAAATAGAAAATAATAAAATACTGTATAATTTAATTAGTTTTCACGTTTTGAACCAATTAGAGCAGCAGCTTGAGACCATAAAATTGAAACATTTCTAATATTTTTTTCATCATAAAATAATCTAAAGTCAGCAGGCCTAAACGCAAAGTCCAATATTTCATCTGGTTTTATTTTACTATATACTTCTTTTGTGGTAAAACTGGACATCATTCCGGTTAAGGGAAATGGTTTAGGCATTAAACTATTATTTAGTAAACCCAATTCACCTAAGGAAGTAAATACTTGAGTTGAATTATTAACCATACCACCAGTAAATGAAGAATAAGATATTAAATTATCAGATGCAAGTCCACCAACAACAACAGTAGAGACGTTATTAAGTTCAGCTGCATGTTCAGTAATAAGGGCACATGATGAACCACATATGCCATTAGTTAAAATAATGTAATCTTCAGGTTTCCAAGGAAGGGGGGTAGTTAAATTTTTTTGAATAATTTGACTCATCGCATTTATATTAGCTTCATCAATATATTTATTAGAATAATTATCCATAACACCACCACGTGTATAAATATTATCATTAATGAAGTCTTCAGCACTTGTAAAATTAGCCAGAGTTTTTGCATTAACATAGCCTGTTAAATCAAAAATATTATTTTTGGTTTTAAGTCTATATTGTTCAGTAATTGCAAGCCTCATTTGTTCGGAAATTCGAATATCATTATCAAAGGAAGGGAAGGTGTTAGGAAATAAGAGTAAACTGATAAAATAAGTGATGAAAACAAATCCACCAGTATTGTCAGATAAGTCAAGAACAACCTTAATAAATAAATAAATGAGAATAATAAATACAATAGATAAATAAAAATGATTAAATATAATAAATGAATATATTTAAAAGGGTATCAAACATAAAATTTATACCTTTTTAACGCCCATATTTTCCAGCTCTTTAAATCCTTGAATTATATCTGGAAGCATATTTATAGACTCATTTTGTTCAGCGGGTCTTTCAGTAAAAAATTTAACAATACCAAAATCTTGCATTTTAAAAAAGCTAACAAAGCTATCAATAATTTTTATCGTGGTTATACTTTTGTCTTGTTGCTCTAAAATTTTATTAAAGTCATCAGGTGGTACAACTCTAATTTCTTGAAATGAGGTACTAGGAGGTCCAGTTGGTGTGATTCCATTTGTAGGATTACAAATATTATCGAAATAGGAATTTGAATTATTAAACTTATTTAAAAGTGTACTATTTTGAGCAAAGGCATTCCAATTTCTTTTAACATCAAATACATTTTTATCATCACATTTGAGCGTATAAGTGATATCTGGCCTCTCTGGTATTTCAGATCGTACAGCAAAAGATGGGAACTTATAGGCACGATCAAGAGCTATATTAAATCGTACACCTAGATTTCTTGATGCATAAACTGAATTATTGGCAAATTCGTAAATTACTTTGAGTGCTTGTTGACCATCAATATGTGTTACTTCGCAATCAATATTAGATTGGTCAATAGTATCATCAAATACTTTAATTTTCTAAAAGCGAAAGGAGTTAAAAACATTATCAAACGAGATTCAGATAAATAATAAATATATGAGTTACCTGTTCCCCATTGTTAACAACAGAGTAGAATGTCATATTCGTATGAAATAAAAATGTCGTAAAGCAATATGAACCAAACAATGTATGCGCATCTTTTAAATCATAAAAGAGATGCTTAACATCAATCTATTATATAATAAGATTATAATGTAAAAAAAAATTATACAGAAAATATAAAATAGTAAATGTAAATAAAATTGAAATATTTACTGTAAAATCATACAAAGTTGAATAAGATTTGTTCCGAAAATTTTCTAATTCTGCTTTTAAATCTACCGGTCTAAAGTCAAACCCAAGTTGTGGAGGTTCTTTTGCTTTATCCAAAAATACATAAAATCCACAAACAAGGCCACTTAAAGTATCAATCGTCTACAATTTTAACATTATCATATGACTGATTAGAATACATTACATATTGATATAACTACAAACACTATTCTTATACGCATATATGTATACAAATACCTTAGAAGCAACGTCTTTATCAAACGGAAAGCTTTTATAACAATCGTTGACATCAGCATAACTGAAATTGGTTTTTTTCTTTGTAATAAATTCATTATAAATTCTTGTGCATCCATCAGAAATTGGTGCTTCTCGTGAAATTAAATAAGATTGAACATTTACGGCAAAAGTGAATAGGAATATGAAAAAAAAATTTACGTACAAATCCATATTAAATAATTGATTACTAGAGTAATCAAATTATAAAGAAATCGATAGTCGCGTCTCTGAGGGCATATTTATATATTTTTTTTTGCGATATAGAAAAACCCTAAACGCAACTCCATAAATGCACTTTTATGAAAATCTCCCTAAATGTATGCTTCACTTAAGCCCAGCTAATATAATATCTACAGATTTTTATCTCGCTAAATGCAATATCTCCTTAAATGCACAAATGCACATTGCCTAATATGAAAGTCTCCCTAAATGCATATCTCCAACTAATGCACCCTGTATAAATGCACACTCTCAATAAATGCACGCTCAACCTATGGCCCAAATATATAAGTGACCTTTATAAGTGCACTTTTTCTTATTGTTCTATAAATGCACGTTGTTAAAGTTCAGTCCCAAGTGCGTTCATTTATGGAGGCTTTACTATAACACCTACAGATTTTTATCTTGTTAAATGCAATTATATCCCTAAATGCACAAATGCATATTTAATTATTTTACGTAGTACGTTGGGGTATTCGAAGCATTATGTAGATCAAATTTATGTAGTTTTATTTGATTGCATGCCCCAAAATTATTTATGCGCAATTTTTATTTTTTTTTATAAAAGTTATGCATAAACAAAGAACTCTATTAAATTAAATTCTAACGCCAATAGATTAATATATATACCAGGAACGTAGTAGAACGTAGTGTATGGTTCCACTCGAGTTTTGCGTTCGTACGCAAAATCTTGGTTCTGAT
>CAJVPU010002474.1:0-10561 GCA_910591775.1 Dentiscutata heterogama | reverse complement strand
CTTACATTTTTTTTATACATACAGTATTTGTATACTATACGCTCTTTTTTTTAAAAAAACTCCATACATATATGTATACTATACGCTTTTCCTTTTTTTTTGGTCTACGCAACGTCTTTCATGGTATTGACTATACAATTATATGCAACACCGATATTACGTCGCAACATAATCCTGGACATACTTCTGAGCAGAATTTGTCCGTTTGTCCGCCCACGTGATTGAACAATTTTTTAATTCGTTCCGGATTTACAACAGCACCTGTTTTCCTAGTTGAATAATGTTAAAGCTTTATTTATTATGCTTGCAAAGGGAATATTAACAAAACGTTAACAGCTAACATTTCGTAACTTTTCGTGAATGAATAATTCTGCCTTTGTCTAAAGATCTGACTGTGTCACTTTTTTTACATTTGACAATCAACCAATCAGTGGACGATCTCGCGATAACAGTAGATCCCATATTTAGAGGGCCAACTGCGGATCTAATTGGTTAAAGCTTATTTTAAATACAGAAATATATAGGAAAAGGTTGTTGGAAATCAGTCAAAATGTCTCCCAACCTTGTTCAGTTTGTGCCATTTTCATCAGCCGTCGAAGCTCCATTTTGGCATACTTTATCTACGCGCAAAATTGACCTATATAAATTAGACGATACATCACAAAGAATTTTAGGGTACTATTCTGTTGGTTACTCTATACGATCGCAGCATGATACCGAAACCAACATTTCCATGCCAGCTCGTCTATATCTCGGGACTGGGGCTTTTGATACTGACGCCACCTCGTTTTCTCAGTAAGTCTAAAATATCAAATTACTGAATGTGACTTTCTTATTAGTTACGTAGCAGACGCGTAATTTTGTTTAAACCATACTTACTGCGCAGTCTACCACCTTTCTCTTATCCTTCACCGGGTGCAATAAAGAATACAAACACTATAGAAGAATTCAAAGAACTTGATAAAAATGCTTTGTTTAAGGAAACAGCCGAACAAGTAAGACTTAATATATGTCCCGATATTCCCTAAAAAGTTCATTTTTGTGTTTGTTCACAAAAAATATCAATCATTTTATTTATTCTTGTTAAATTTGGTAAATAGATTTGGCAAGATATCATTTCTGGTGCTGCTGTAAAAGATCCTTACCTTCTTACACGGTTTATTCTTGTCACCTTTGCCGATTTGAAAAAATACAAATATCATTATTGGTTCGGGTTTCCTGCATTACTCACTGAACCACCATGGGTTATTGTAAATAATGATGTCAAAGGCATCGATGAATTATGGGACAGTACAGAGGTCAGTTAATATGCTGGATTATTTATTAGATTTTTATTGCATTTTTTGCTCATTTTTTATCACTTTTACCACCTACTGCGGTTTTTTCTATAGATCAAAGCTTTGAGAGAAAATTATGATAAATTCAGGCAAACACAATCTGGCTCTTGTACAGGATTCTTCCTTGTTAAACAACTTAGCAACAAAGAAATAGCAATTGGTAGTTTGTCGGAATGGGACACATTTTTCGATGGATGCAATGATGAAGAGGTACTGTGGATTATATATATATATATGCATATTTATTTATGAAAAATTTGAATTTTTTTTTTATATCGTATATCATTGCATCAAATTAGAGAATAGTAGGGTTTGCTGATCCATCAAGTTTACCTACCAATCCTGGGTGGCCTCTTCGAAACTTTTTAGTATTACTGAAACGTCATTGGAATGTACACAAAATCAAAGTGATATGTTATAGAGAAATCCCAAGTAAAAAAGATATAATAAACAGCCGCATTTTGACCATAGAGATCCCTGACACAACGATAATTCCCGGTGAGCAATGCTTATGATTTTCAATCATAAATATAAAAAATTTTCAATTAATTCAATAGAAATTCTTAATTATAATGATTATTAGATGAATGTCCAAAAGCTGTAGGATGGGAGAAAAATATGTCGGGTAAACTTGGTCCACGCACAGTCGATCTTGCCCATATGATGGATCCAATAAAGTTTGTGAATTAATTTTCATTGCAACCTATTTATTTACAATTTCATTGATTCAATTTGTCTTTTTTTTTTTTTTTTTCCTATATGCCACTATGTTTTAATTAAACCATAATAGGCTCTCTGATACTTCTGTTGATCTAAATTTAAAGTTAATGCGATGGCGTATTGTTCCAGATTTACAATTAGAAAAAATCAAAGATACAAAATGTCTGTTACTTGGCGCCGGAACTCTTGGTTGTAATGTCGCCAAGTGTTTGTTGGTAATTGAACAATATTTATCTGTACTTATTTTTTTAACATGATACCAACAGCTACGGCTAATCTGGTAGTGTTTATTAGGGATGGGGTGTTCGACATATAACTTTTGTCGATAACGCGCGTGTTTCTTTTTCCAATCCTGTCAGACAATCATTGTTCTTTTTTGAAGATTGTTTAGAAGGTGGTAAACCAAAGGCACGTGCAGCCGCTGAAAATTTGAAAAAAATACACCCTAGTGTTGTATGTATGACTTAATAAATGTTAGCTAATGAACTTTTTATATCATAGTAACACCACAATAAATTATATAATTATTTACGTTAGGTAAGCGAGGGCCACGAAATAAGTATTCCAATGCCAGGTCATCCTATCACTTCAGAATCTCAAGTCAAAGCTGATGTGGAAAAGCTCACTCAGCTTATCGAATCACATGATGTCATATTTTTATTAATGGATAGCCGGGAGAGTCGATGGTTACCCACGTTATTAGGTGCAAGTATGCGTAAGGTTTGTAGTTAACTGAATTATTTAATTATTGTACACGCGATATATTTGTATCGAGTGTTTTTATATCAGAATTTATCTAATATTTTTATCGTAGCTCGTTATAAATGCTGCCTTAGGGTTTGATACCTATGTGGTAATGCGACATGGTGTAAAAGATGATTCAGAATGTCAAACAACTGACTCTTCTGATAAAACAATGCCGTCGGTGAAACAGTTGGGTTGCTATTTCTGTAACGATGTAGTAGCACCAACAGATTCTCTCAAGGATCGTACTCTTGACCAGCAATGTACAGTAACTCGACCTGGTTTATCTGCCATTGCTTCTGCATATGCTGTCGAATTGATGGTGTCCGTCCTGCATCATGAAAAAGGGTACTGTACATTTATATTTCGTAATTAATTGATAAAATTAGTTAACAAAATATTTATCATCGTATTGATAGACCGGCCGCCCCTGCTGATACAAACGCCGAGCCTACATCTCACTCCGAGCTTAGTGCTTCATCACCTTTGGGAATTATACCGCATCAAATGCGAGGATTTTTAACTCATTTTAATAATATGATTATTGTGGGACAAGCTTATGAACGTTGCACGGCTTGCTCGGAAGTGGTGTTGAATGAATATAATACAAAGGGATTTGAATTTTTGAAACGAGTTTTTGATTCTCCTGCTTGTTTGGAAGAAATAACTGGGTTAACAAAACTGCATCAAGAAAGTGAAGTAGCTGGCGATTTTGATTGGGATGAAGATGATACTGAATTATAATTATATAATCTATTTATTTGTTTATGCTACGTAAAAATAACTAAATACGATATCTGATAAGTTATCATAATTATATATATTTATTATTACTAAATTTGTAATACAGTCTACCCTCGTTAATATCAACCTAAGTCATAAGACGAATTTTACAAATTTTTATATATTAAATTCCTTTATATATATTTACTTTAATATAATCCCTTGTTAATATCAATATCAACATGAATTTAAACCAATTCAAATGAGTTGATATAAACGAGGGTAGACTGTATTTCGTCCTAAGAATACTATGTATCTGGTATGCTATATTATTTGTTATTTTCATTTTCGAACGCATACATAAATTAATAAAGTCCGGCTTTTCGAATTATAAAGTTATAAAAATATATATTATTATTAATTTTTGATGCGCCTTCAAATTATTTTCGCTTTCTCAGTTTTCTAATTTATGAAAAATGATGACTTTAAAATACACATATACGGTTGTTATAATTAAGCATAATGATGACCAAAGTTGGATTAATATATCGAGATCTGTTTAATCATCAGTTAACCTATTGAAGTAGACATTTTTTTGTCGCGTTTTTCTGATTGACCAATCAAATCTCGAGATCGTGTATAAAAATCAAAACAACCGTGTTTTTTTGTCAAAATATCGTCTGTAATTCTAAGTTTTTTTATAAAACTATCTTTTGCGTTTAATAAAAGGTTTCTTGCAGGAGTTTTGTTAATTAATTGTCCTCTAATCCTAGTCTAGATTCTAACTAAGACCAGGATGTAGCATTCATCTTGCACTATGTTTTTAATTTAATAAAAAACGAATGTATTCACGTTACACCTTGCCTCGTGATTTGATTGGTCGATCAAGGAGACAAAATGTAACGAGGGCAACGACGATAAATACGCAGTCTTTTATTTCTTAGTTACGCGATCATACTATCATGAGTACAAACGGATTTTCTCGCGAACCTTTCGAAGAGAGTGGGCTTTCCCTTTATGGTACGCGAATGAGCACCACGTTGAATTGATTAAAAATAACTTGAGAGTCTCATATTTGTTCCATTTTCAGAGGCGATTATTGATCAAGGCGACACTTTGGACAGGGTCGCCTCAGATTGGGTAAACATGTATAAAGAAGAAACCGATAATCATACCAACTCACTATTGTCGTTGATTAATTTTATCATTCGGGTTTGTAATTGTGCACACATCTAGTTTGTTATAGAACTTGGAACACAGGCATACTATTAAACAAAAAAAATTTTTAATACAAAAATTATTATATGCCAGTCTTGTGGATGTTCTGAAATTATAGCGAGGGAGGGCTTTGAAGATGATGATGCCATACCTCAAGTCCTGGAAGAGTTACAAGATGCTTTCAAAAAAGTAAATTACATCCTAGCTTATTTTATTCTTTAAGTTTATTCTTGAACTTTAATTTTTTTAACCTATTTCAAAATTAGGAACTTGTGGCTGATTATCCATTAATTTCAAAATCCAGAGAATTCAGAAAATTTAAAAAGAATTTTTTAACGTTTTTTAGACAGCTTATAGACCATGTAAAACATGATGTATTATATGACGGTGTATTTTTTGAAACCATTCAAATATGGGTAGTTCCTATGTCAAGGTGGGCTAAACCTCATAAACTTTTATAATTCAATATTTTTCAAATTAATATCATCTCTGTACCTAATTTGTTATCATATTTATTTTATATAATTACTTTATATTATTAGCTCCTCTTTCCGTCCTTTCAGACATACAGCAACTATCATTGCTCTTCATCTTTTTAGCTGTCTTTGTGAACTTGCTCAAGAAGTTCATAATTCGTGGACCATTGCATCTCGTCAGTTGAGTGTTGAGAAAAGAACCAAGTCACCTCGAAATTCTAAAAATATGGACAGAATTAATGAGTTACAGTCAAAAACTCAGGATTTGGATAAAAAAAAAAGACAATTAGATGTGTATTTTGAGGATCTTTTCGACAGGTAACACATTTTAACACACATTGCATCCATTTGTTTATTTTAATGTACTTATTATTGATCATATCTGATTATTATATTTCACCTCTTAGTGTATTTGTTCACCGTTATCGAGATGTTGAAGCAATAATTCGAGCAGAATGTATAAAAGAGTTAGGCATATGGGTCTCTAAGTATCCTAGTCGATTTCTGGATGATACAAATATAAGATATTTAGGCTGGCAGTTGTCTGATAAGGTGAGAGTAATAATATAATTCTTGATAATATATATGCTTTGATATGATGATTTGACAAATTTTTACTACAAGTCCCCAATAGTGCGGTCAGAGTCACTAAAAGTCTTAGAACTACTTTATATTAATGAAAAATTTGTAAACGGTTTGCGGAATTTTACTTCACGGTTCAAACCTAGATTGTTAGAAATGGCTCTAAGGGAAATAGATATGAACGTTCGCATAGCCAGCATTCAAATGCTCACTATAATTCATAAAGTTAAAATGCTGGATACTGAAGATTGTGATCAGTTGTCACTTCTCATATATTGTGATATAACAAGAATAAGAAAAGCAATCGCACCTTTCGTGAAAGAGACTCTCGAGGTCGATTTTATACGGGAAAAAATGTTAAAAGTTCAAACTTTCTTAGCAACTAATGGTGGTACTAAACGAAAACGTGTAAATGGTAGTGGTAATGCGATGTATACTGCAAAAAAAGAATGGGTTGAGTTCAAATGTTTGGCGGAATTTTTGGTTAAGTACGCCAAAGTTATAGATGATGCACAAAAAGAAGATAGAATGGACGATGAAATGGAAGAAGAAGAAGAATTTGAAGATGGTATTCTAACACAAAGTATTGGTGATGTGGAGAATAGTAGAATAAGTTTGGCCATTCAAGATCTTTGGACAGAACTGGATCTTTTACACCAATGGCAAAAATTAGCAGACTATCTTTCTAAAGATCATTCTTTAATAAACCAAAGTCGAACACCCAAGGGTGGTGGTATTAGCGCTGATACTATTGAAGAGTGTTATCGTCTAAGCGAACAGGAAGAATCCGTGTTAATACAAGTTTTTGTCAAATGTTTGCAATTGATTCTTTCAGACAATGCATATAAAGACAAAAAAAAGGTTTGTTTTTTTATTATTCGCATTGTAATCAGTGTTTAAAATTCAATTTTGTTTCAATATGCGGAAAAGTTTGATAATTTTTGTAAGCCTAATAAAATTTTCAAAAAAAGAATGCGTGACATGTGTGGAGCATAATAAAATCCGCAGATTTGAAGAAAATTTTACTTGCGGAATTAATTTTCCAATCTGCGTACCACAGATCCGCATATATTTTAAACACTGATCGTAATTTTCTCAACATTATTAATATATTGAATTAATTAATTTCTCAGGTGGAAAATCATATCGATGAAACGCGTGACGAAATTTCAAGGAATATGGTGACAATTTTACCAAAACTTTTGACAAAATATGCACCTGATGCGGGTCGAATAGCTGAGGTGCTACGGATACCTTTATTGATGAATATGGACGTATATTCCGATCTGCGAATTCACAAGGTTAGAATATTTATCGCAGACCTTCAATCTCTCTCTAAAATTTTAGAATAAATAGCAGCAATTGATAACCGTTTTTTATTTTAATAGGCCTATGAGGTACTTGTTGACGATATAGTGAAACTTTATCTCAAACACACACATCCAGTTGTTCTTTCTCATGCTGCCGCAACATTTCAACATATGAAACAATATAAAAATTTCGCATCAATGACAGAGACAAGACTTGGTGAATTACAGGAAGAAGTAATCAAGACATTCCTTGGTGAATGTGAAAATAAGGTATATTGCATATTTCAATAATCTGCTATTAAAAAGAGAAACTAAATCTTTTAATTTATAATTAAGACTAAGGAGATATCGACGATGGATCTTACTAGCGATCAAATCCATTCACTTTGTGTAGCGCTGAGTCGCTTAGAGCAATTAATTACAGTTGTGAATTTTGTTGATGCTGTAGAAATATGCGATGAGAATAACCAGAACGTTTATAATTGCATTATACGGTTAGTCAGAAGAGGATTGCTGGGAAATGTAGAAGAAGAAAAGGTATTGTGTTTTTTTCAATGTGGTACTTGAAATTTGTTATTGAATTATACAATTAATATAATAAATTCCTTTTTGTATCAGATCGTGTTATCGACAATTAATTTTCTTTGGTACTATATCTTATGGAAAGTCGCAAACATTTCTCCAAGCGAAGCAGTTGTAGAAGATATATCCCTCGATGTATTAAACGATCTAATCGGCAAAAGAGATCAAATTCGACAGACATTATGTGAAGTTGGTATATCATATGGATCTCAAGCATTACCTTGTGTTAAATCAACGGTATGATATAAATGCATTATTTGATTTTACGGTATTTCCTTTTCATGTTACTACATTTTATTTATGTGTTAATACCAGGCATTCAGAACGATCGGTAACATATATTGGCTATTTGCAAGCGATATATTTCACCATTCGAACGGTACAAATCTGTCCGAATTAAAGCTACCTTGTCAGTCGGAACTGCAAGATAGAATTGCAGATTTTGTTGAAGAAGAAATTGCGAGCTTCAGGGAATCTTATACTGAAGCAGAATCAAAACTCGAACAAGAAATAAGAAAAGAGGAAGAAGAAGAAGAAGAAACAAGTGAACAAGATGGTGAAAAGCCTGTAAAAAGATGTATGTTATTTTATACTTTGGTAATTTTCAGAAACGTAAGTCTTAACGTTATTTTTCAATTTTTATTTTATTAGCGAGAAACGTAGAGATGTTTATTAATCCTGAAGAAAAAATTCGAATTATGGACATTATTGGTACCCTCCTTCGGGGTGTCAGAGGCGGCTGGCTTAACGTCTCGCACGCAGCAGTTGTTATTTGTAATTACGGAACCATTGGGTGTGATCTTGATGATGTGATCAAAAAACTTCTACTAGAATTTAAAGAGAGAATATCATCAGGCGATGATGCCAAATTATTCGCATCCGTTTGTATGAAAACACTGAGAAAGGTACGCCATTGATATCTTCAAATGTTCAACATTCTCTTCTATTACTAAATTCATACACGCATTCTTTATGTTAACAGTCTCAGTTTTTATACGTGGATGGGAAAGTTAGAACAATGAATGCAACTATGTCGCTTGTTCGCATATGTGCTAATACACTACAGTTGCGAGATACTTCAGATAAATCATCCCATAAAGATATGGACCATGTTGTAGAGCTACATCGCTCTGGGATTCAGCATATTTGTTCATTGATAAATGCATATCAGATTATAAACGATGCTGAGGGTAAAGAATGCCTTGAAAAATCTATTCAGTTCTTTAGGATTCTGTCTAGGTTATTTGGCGGAATAGCTTGTAATGATGCGCAAAAAATGTAAGTACTAATTCGGGTTTATCAGATTGATGAAAAACTTGGCTTGAAAATGTTTATAGATATAATTTTCTGCTTTAGTGAGTCTATCCTTAAAGAAGAATTCGAAAAGAATAAAATACAAGTAGTCGAATCAGAGAAGTTATGGGAACCTTATTGTTTATACATACAAAAGATAAATAATATTTTGGCCAAAGGTGGCGCCAGAAAAGGTGATACTATTATCATTATAATTGAACTTTTGAAATAAAGTATTGGCTGCTTATTCGACTAATACTCAATTTTAGAACAACCGGTTAGCGAGTCAAGTAAAAAACGCACCGTAAATAATAAAAAGAGGCGACGAACGTCAGATAGTCGACGTAATACAAAGGATTATCATGTTGATTCAAATTCCGAAAACCAAGAAAATAACGAAGGGTTTGCAACTTTAACTGTCTGTAAGCCGAGGAGTAGTAATATTACACAGTCATTTGGTGATGAGGATGTCAATAATTCTTATGCTAACAGTGAGAGTTCGTCGCCTAGTTTGAAGAGGTCAACACCCATTAATGACATTGAAATAACGAAATCACCTGCAAAAAAGAGAAAATCTCAACCTAAGAAAAGAACAATTGTAGAAATGGAAGAGGCTAGTAATGAAGAAAAGCCAGAAAACGATGGATCAGATAGCGATGGAAGTTATCAAAGCTTATCTGATGTAAGAACAACAAGGAGAAGGTCGAGACGATGAACTATTAGATTACAAATGCTTAATAAAACGTCGAATGAGACATAATTTTTAAATCATAATATGATTTAAATTTAAACAATTTTTTGTGGTACTAGTAACTCACAACACGAATAAAGAGTCATTGTAACAGGGAAATTAGAATGCATATACACGTGGCTCTCGGTATAACGGAGGCCATGGTTCGAGTCTTTTGCTCCATTATATCAAAAGATCCGTAATATCAAAATCTCATGATATACGTATCAGTATTATAAATCATAATTTGGTTCTATTATAATTCTCCGTATTAAGCAATATCTGTTATATCGATGGTCCGTTATATCGAGAGCCACGTATACCTCATTCCTTTTTGTATATAAATTATATAACATACAGTATAATCATATATCGATATATATTAAGAAATTTAGTCACATAATAAATTAATAAATTTAATCGCCATGAATTTTATTGTATACTAGCTGTAAATCTCATGGGCAGACATTCGTATTGGTTAATTTTTGTAAATCTAAATCTACCTGATTTCCCGTGATCATTAACCAATCAAAATATGTAATTTTAATTAATACGTACTAGAAAACGAAAAAAACCTTGCGTAAAGAAACTTACAAACTAATAAATACACGCAAAAGAATTTATTAATTAGATTTAGAGAAAGAGAATAGATAGGTACACGTAAATGTAGTATTTATTACTAATAAACCCAAGCTCATTAAAGAATCTATACAAGAATATAAATCAAAATTTAACTATTAATTTACGGCCCATCCCACACGAGTTTCCGTATGTCAAGAAAATGATCTACATCCGATATAACACCCAATTTTGATAATATTATATCCATATATTGTTTATTTTAGT
>CAJVPU010002473.1:0-10564 GCA_910591775.1 Dentiscutata heterogama | reverse complement strand
AACGTATGTCAAATTTAAATTTATAAATAACGTATGTCGCTTTCGAAGCGACATAAATTGAGAAATGACGAAGAACAGTAATTTACTATAAGATAAAATTATGAATTTTTTATTTCTAATAAGATACGTACAGTATTTGTATTGTAGTTTAGAGGAGGGATGATTTATACAATGCATATATTACGACTTAGGACTTTTTAATACGACCAAATATATCATACTGTAGTAGCTAGTAACTAAGATAGAATCTAAAAAAGTTTATGGTATATTGCATTAGAAATTTTGATAAAAGTCGCACATTATAGCATCCAATATTTAATCATTTTGGTATGATTAAGGAAGGAATTGTACAGAAATCGATATATCATGATCGAAAAATAAAATAATTTCAAATTTAAATATGTTATTTCCAAAGTTTAAGTCGATATACTATTGAGGATATGCCACAATAATTAATTAATGTTGTATTTTGTGTGAACACATATAAGAAACAAGTTTCATATCCTTTAACATCTAATAAACCTTCACTATAATCTTAAAAAGAATTAAACTGGATTACTCATAAAATTAAGTTACGATGCAAATTAGATATCCGGAATTAATAAAGATTGCTCTTCAACATTTAATGTTACGTTCTATAATGCATATTAGTACAATAATTCTACACCATTGATGGTTTACAAGTGCATATGAAAATAAATTTTTATAATTATTCCGGAAGTTGAATATCATATAGTATCATTCATTCGGAAATGCTAAAATTTTCGGAGCAGAGCGGAGGAACTTAAGTCCAGACAATAGGTTAGAAAAATCCGTATGGGTCGATTTCAGTTCGAAATGCAAAATGCAAATTTTAATCAGCACATAATCAATTAACTTTCAGCAATATAAATATATTATTGGTTGGGAGGTGAAAGCTTTTCAACTCATACTCTACGAAATTTTCAGAAATGTCCGACTCCGCTTCACCCTGACCTAAATTTTAGGTTCAATAACCAGAATTGAGCCTAAATTAGGATCAACGTCTGGATACCTGATTCTTGGTTTGAAATAAAGTAACGGATTTATAAAACATATATTTATTTCGTTAAAATTACGATATTGTATGTCAAAAAATTATGTAGTTACTTAATGCATAAAGCTTATTTTTTATTTTTTAAAAATCATCATAAAATATGTCATAAAATACGTAATTACCTTGTAATCAAAATTTGCATATAACTTAAAAAATTTTTTATTGTTGTTAATCGTATTGGAAGCATTTTCAATTTGATAAATTTTTAAAATGCAAAAAAGAACTTCTACACCTGAGCAAAGCACAATAAAAAAAATAAAGATAGAAGCGATGAAAAAGTTCGATATTTCAGAAAGAGCAATTAGTGTACAGAAAGAAAAGAGACAAGCTCGTCATAAACGTCAATTAGTAAAAATATAGAAAGTAGTGTTAACATACGTACAAATATTAACTAAAATTATAAAAATTCTAATCAACACGTCTGTCAAAATCACTGTCAATTGTAGTTTTCTAAAAAAATTTTGTGATGCTGGGACTTAAACATAACTATTGTCCCATTTGTAAAGAATGTTTTCCTTCAGTTACTTTAAATAATCAAACTGGCGCCTGCAATACCTCGAATCCTGCCACAATTAATACTTTAGTAGTTCGACGAACTGGACAAGATTGTACTATATTTCATGACTTTAGAGTTAAACATATGAACAACTTAGTATGTCTTGCTTGGGCATTTACAATTCATAAGTCACAAGATTTAACATTGCCACAAACCGTAATTGGTCTTACATTTGTATGAATTTGTATTCTAATTGATCATCTTTTCGATACTGCCCTTTCTTTTGACAGATTACAAAATTAGGATAAAATATGATTACAGCAAAGGGTGATAGATTCTAAAAGTTAAAGGCAATTATAAATTTTAAATCCGATTTTAATAATTAAAGCCTAAGAATTAGGGCTTCAGACCACAAAACACCGCCGTTTTCTAGTTTACCTTTCAAATCGATATATACAATTTATTACACAATTTTTATCTACGGCATTAAGTCGTGTGTCAATCGTTTTTAGTAATGATAAAAAAAAAATAAATTAAAAATAAATTAAAATAATTAAAAGAAATAAAAATAAAAATAAAAAAAGCTTAAAAAATAAAAAAAAATAAAAATAAAAATAAAGAATTTGCAGGTATCATAACTAGCGATGGCGTAATTGACAATATAAACCGCTTAATGAATAGAATTTAATAGTCAATTAATTCCTTGAAATTAAATCATGAAAGAAAAAATCATAGTAAACAATAAAGTTGTGTTAATAATCTGAGTATAAAAATAAAAGTTAGTATTTGTTGTTTCACTCTAAAATTAGTGTTTTTTGTTAACTTTCACTTTTAAAATGAACATCGAAGTCGCTAATATAAGTGATCAAAATGAATACTATCGTGATCAAAAACGAAAGAGAGCTTTTAAGAATTTTCAAATGAGCAAATTATTAAATTGCTTTATATATTTTTTTATTACAAGTCACTTTTAAAATTAAGATATAATGAGAACTAATTATTTAAATTTTCGTGATCAAATATTTGAACAATGCTTTACGTAACTAATCATGATATGATTAATTTATTAATCTCTAAGAACTAATATTGCAGGAGTTAAGTATATAATTGTTACGCATTTGTATTAAAAATTTTTTATTAACGTAATTGTAAATTAATAGATTTATCAGAGCAACTTTGAAACTGTTTGCGAATATGAAGCGGCACTCCGAAACCAAAAGGATCGTTTCCCTAGTATTGAAAAAATTTTAGTTATGTAGAGTACGTATGTACAACACATTAGGTACGTACAGTATGTAAGATTTTGCTTTTGACAATAAACAGAATAAATGCTGAAAAAATGGTGTCAAAAAAAAAAAAAAGAAACTCCAAATTTGAAGAGGATTGCTTACTATTGTTTTGATACTCATGTTTGCTGTATTTGCTGTATTTGTTGGATAACTAAAACACGAATTGTAACATTGATGGGAGACGAGAATTAATACTAAATTATCTAACAAGATTTTTAAACTTAAAATGATATATTTGTTCGAGGCATTGAAAGAATATTAAGGTCTTAAATCTTAATTCGTGTTTTTAAGAAATCATATAACCCTAATTTAAGACAAAAAACTTTAAATTTTGATGTGTAACGGAATTTATATATGAAAAATAAAACCGGTTTCAATAATCGATTTATAGCTTGTTCGTATAAGATAATGAACGAATTTATCTGTTAACATGAAAGTGGAATTCCCTACATAATAAGATCATTAATTTTCAAATGAATGATGATAATCTTGATCTCTACTAAAGAATTACGTGTTAATATTCAATTTACCTCTATATTACTCATTTATAAAACCATAAAATTCGATTAATTATTTATCTATAAATGTGTGAAGTTTATTTCTGCAAATTTAGAAGATATGTCAAAGCTTTTTTTTACAAATAAATTGTTTTAATTAAAACTGTTGGAATTCTAAATAACTCGGAAAAGAAAAGGAAAACGAGTTATACTGTATATATTGGAATTACAGTAATTAAAGAAATATATATTCTATGACTATAATTCTTTGCTACATTATCCTTCCTGTTCTTATCAAGTTATAATTCGCTTCAGTTGATGAAATAAAAGGCACGAAAAAGAAAAATAACAATTGTTGAAAAAAAATAATTATAAGTAATAACAAAGAGTGTTAACCATCTCCTTCGTATTTTTTGAAAGTTTAAAGAATCAACATATCATAAAACTTTAAATCTATTCTTGAGTGCATCTAATCTCTATGTTCGTGTAAATTTCGTATTTAAAATCAGCAGATCAAGTTCATATATTTGAAGCTAGAAAGTTCTTAAATCGGTAAAAACCAGTAATTCTAAAAATAGAATTCCTTATACAAGACTTTAAATTATAACTATCGTTATAACGATTAAAGAACAACACAACGAATTATCTTTTTCTTCTCTATCCTGATCTAATAAAAATATTCTTGTAAAACACATCTACCAATGTTTTTATCTTGTAATCCAAGATTACTATGCCAAATATTTAAAGAGGAAAGCGTGGTGTTCTTGCGGAGTACCTTTACCAATGCTTTTCCTACTTTTGAACCAAGAAAGTTATACCCAAGATCCAAGAATGTTAGCGTCGAATTCTTGTAAAGTGCATCTGCTAATGCATTTCCTCCTTCTGGCCCGAGATAATTCCCAAAAAGGTACAAATAAGTTAACGTTGTATTCTTGCAAAGTGCATCTGCTAATGCTTTTCCTCCATCTGATTTAAGATCATTGTAACTAATATCTAAAGAAGTTAGCGTGGTATTTTTGCAAAGCGCATCTGCTAATGCTTTTCCTCCTTTTGATCCAAGATTATTTTCATAGAGATTCAAATAAGTCAATGTAGTATTCTTGTAAAGTGCATCTGCAAATGCTCTTCCTCCTTCTGGTCCAATATAATTACTACGAAAATTTAAAGAATTCAGTGCGGTGTTCTTACAAAGCGCATTCGCTATTGCTTTGCCTCCTTCTGATCCAAATTCATTTTTATCAAGATTCAAAGAAGTTAGTGCAGTGTTCTTGCAAAGTGTATCTGCGAATGCTTTTCCGCCTTCTAACCCAAGATAATTCCAACCAATATTCAAAGAAGTTAGAGTGGTATTTTTGCAAAGTGCATCTGCTAATGCTCTCCCTCCTTCCGATCCTAGTTCATTTTCGGTAAGATTTAAATAAGTTAGTGTGGTATTCTCGTAAAGTGTATCTGCAAATGCTTTTCCTCCTTCTGATCCAAGATCGTTAAAAAAAAGATTCAAAGAAGTCAGTGTAGTGTTCTTGGAAAGTGCGTCTGCTAATGCTTTTCCTCCTTTAAATCCAAGCTTATTTTTACAAAGATTTAAAACCTTAAGAGTATGGTTTTTGCAAAGTGCATCTGCTAATGCCTTTCCTCCTTCTGGTCCAAGATTATTACGTTCAAGATCTAAAGAAATCAGCGTAGTGTTCTTACAAAGAAACATTGCTAATATCTTCACTTCTTCAATACCAATCTGAATATTACGAAGACCTAAAGAATTTAAAACGGTGTTTTTATAAAGTGCTTCTAATAACATTCTCACTCTTTCAGAACCAAGTCGATTATAAGATCTAAGATTCAAAGAAGTTAAAGCGGAATTTTTATAAAGGAATTTTACTAATACATCTATTGCCTCAGATTTAAGGTTACCATTGAAATCCATAGAAGTAAGAGTAGTGTTCTCATAAAGATTTTCAAGTATTATTGGATTGCAAATAATTTCATTAAAACTTAAATATTTAAGATTTTTACTAGTTCTTAAAAACATCGTAATCAAAGAATATCCAATGACACTTTCAAGTTCACGTCTTACAAGATCTCCTATTCTCTCCCTTTTAAAATTAGGTGTATGCGGAAGCCAATTTCTAATACCATCATATAAATCATTGGTAATAGATGTAATATAACTTGTATATTCGAATAATGGTTTTGATTGACTTGGAATGGTAATGTTAAAAGGAATTAATAAAGATTGCTCTTCAGCATTTAACGTTAAAAGGAATATTTTTATGATTTTTATGTCTTTAAAATAGTGTATTGGTTCGCTCCATAATATTGGTATAATAGTTCTACACCATTGACGATTTACAAGTGCACATGAAAATAAATTTTTATAATTATGCCGAAGGTTATTGAATATCGTATAATAACATTCGTTCGGTAATGCTATCATGTTGCAAGAATTTTAGTATGTACTATGTTGAACGTACGTACGTACGTAAGTAAGAGTAGTGATTTTCATTTATACGTATCAGTAGAATGCGGCGTATTGTTCAATTCGAGTTTGGCGTTCATACACAAAATCGATTCTGATTGAATGTGATTTTCATGATACAACGATCTACACTTTTGTATCGATATTTTGTATTTCGTGTTACAGTTTCATTCTCTAGCTATAACTAAATTATGTTAGTAGGTACGATCAGTTACTTTTCAGTCATAAAAGTGTTATGCATGTCGTGCATGGTATTGTGGAGTTCACTGATTTCCTCCACACTTCTGATTGGTTCTACTAATTATTCAATCAGAGTACCTATCGCTATGTTATTAAACAACTTGAAATGTGGGGAAATTAGTAAACCCGGTATTTGTAAAAAAAAATTTTTTTTTTATTTCGAGGTTGGACTCGATCATAGAGATTTACCCGGGTTAACCTTCAATTAGACCTTTTGGTTATCTAGATATATCCGGATAGCCCGATAACCCTTATCTATAATTGGTGTAGGATTAAATTTTAATATGATTACGACACGTGCCATATTTTCGAAATGCTATTGAGTCGAACTGTTGTAATGCTATAATTATATAGGTTCGCTGGTGTTATATGGTTTAAAGTAATTTTTATAAATAAGACGTTAATAAAAGAAGATCGATATTTCATTACTATTATCTCACGTTTTACTATGTCCGCACTACGGTATTTACGGTGTTGTTAATCATGGCTTTAATCACTAAGATTATAAAAAAGAGCGTTAAATTCCCAAATATGATGCATTTATTTAATAGTGGCTGTTCTCAAGTATCTAAATCAGTTGATCAGATAATAATCGTGATGACGCTCAAGAATCACAATTGATGACGATATTTATAGAATTAAGTGCTTGAGCATACTTTTCTGTTTTTCATAATGTTCGCTATACTACTTAAAAAACCTAATGAAAAAGATTATTTCGATTAACCGTTAAAGTTTCAACTTAGTTACATTGGCTCCTTCTTTAATGATAACAATTTAAATTTCTTTACTATCCGTCAAATATGGAAATACATCTATACAAACCTTTCAATTTTAGGTCTTCTTTACTGAGAATATTTTAAATTTAAATGAGTGAAAAATGGAATAAAAGTATCCATATCTATTGCATTTGTATCAAGATATTGATTATTTGTTTTAAAAGTTTTGAACATTAAAAATAAAGTGGTTATCTTTTAGACCAATTGAAAATTTGTTGAGAATTAATTGTTTATTATGTTTGATATGTAAAAAATGTAAGAGTAATGCTTGAGCAACCTTTATCAATGGTAAATTTTTGAGAAAAAAAGGTAGTATTTTTCTTGCTAATTTTTTCATCAAAATAGTAACTCAGTTAATTTATTTGATTTCTGACTAATTAAAATTTACTTTCAATTCATTAAGAGAGGTGCTTGAGAACACCCAGTATATTCTTGAAAAATTAAAATTCTTATAGTAAACAATAAGGAAATAATTCAAATATAGTAAAATTTCAATTATTAAACTTTTCCTGAATAGACCCAGAAATTTTAAAATTTGATTATTAAAATTCTCTCAAATCAACCAAAAATTTTATAATAAACAATGGAAAAATAATTCAAGCATAATAAAATTTTAATATTTTCTCAAATAAATTAACAGCTTAAGAGTATTCTCAAGTATCAATCTAGATGCAAATTCATAGTGTTTGAAATAGTGCACAAGTTTTATGCTATAATTTTAGATATTGTCATAATATTTGAATAAAAGTCAATAAAATGAATGTTGATATTATTGAGATATGCTCAAATATTACTATAAGAATAATTTTCTAATAACTGTAGTGATGCTCAATTGCTGCAATAGATCAAAATAAGTTCAATTACTGCTTGAGATAATTCTAAATAGTTTATTAAAAATTTTAAAAAAGATATATCAATTATAAAATCTATAATAAAAAGTATAAAAACACTTGAACAGTACTTTATTTATTTTAATATTTATAAAGTTTTGATGAGTCAGCATAGAAAAAAAGATGGTTTGAGAAATAAGTTTTTTGACTAAAATAATAAACTCTTAATAACAAGCTCAATTAATCAATTAAAAATACTTTTTATTAATTAAATTTAAATTTTTAACACATTTTCAACACACTTTAACCTATTAATTAAGGTGTTTAAGAATGTTCTAAGTAATTACAAATATATTGTTTAGCTATCACTTTATTAAAAAATGTAGTTAAATAAACCAATAACTATTGATATTACTATTTTGGTAAAGTAATTTTAATTTCAACTTTACAATTGATACAATTTTCAATAGTGTCTCAGGGTAGTTATTAATAGAATTTGAACTAACTGAAAGAAGAATTTGTTGTATTTCTTTAACAATAATTTAAATATAAAATAAGTCATTGTTATATAACTTAAATAAAAGAAATTACTATGCTTTATTATTAATAACTTGAATATTAGATAAGCTATTATATAGTACTGGCGAAGTACAAGAAAAAAAGATGAATTAAAATAATCAAGCTTTAGTCTGGTTCAATAGGGATGTTAAACTAATATCTATTGCTAATATTTTTAAAACAGGATTATACAGAACTTTTCTATTTTTAGAATATGCTGTCAAAAGTTTCAAAATCTTGTAGTATAAAATTTTATTAATTAATCAAGTTTATAATATTAAGTAAAAAAGATTTGTTTTTAAAAAATGCATTTAACTTATTAAAAAACCCCTTTTTTAAAAAATTGTCAAATTTAGTGGTTTCTACTTTTGATGGCCTACTATTGTCAAGTTTATAATTTAGAAGAAATTGCATTTTAAAGATATTAGTTCAGATATAGGCAATTCTGCTAGAACGTATACTATTAGTATTGTGAAAGTGTGCTCCAATATTAAACATGTTGGAGCAATATAAGAAGTTAATAAATTTGTATCAAGAAAAGATGCTTGTAGTAGTATCATGTATATTAAAATTGCTAAGAATAATGGGCTGTAGGTTATATTGTTAGACTTGTATAATCTAGTTAATTATAGTGTTTTTGGTTAGGTTGTGTCTTGTGAAGTCTACAGAGAAGAGGTAGACAGAAATAATATGAAGATTGATATTGCTTTTAAAGAACAGGTCTAGTGCAATAGCTTCACTAAAGTGTGTAAGACAGCTATGTATATAAGGTTAAGATGGTTGCAAACTATAATAGCTGCTTCTTCTATAGAGTTGTCAAAGTTAGTCTAGTAATAAATAAAAAGATTGTTGTTACAAAAAGAGAGTTAGGTTCTGTTAAAAATCCTAGTTTTAGTAATACTTGCAATAGAAATATCATGAAGTAAAATTATTAATTAAATAGTAGTAATTTTACTAATAGTATATAATTAATTAAACTATTAATTGTTAATTATATTAAATTATATCAACAAGATAAATACAATTAAAAAATAAATTACAATTAGATTAATATAAAATAAATAAAAAAATCTTAATAATTTACAATATATATAAATTAATATTTATATTATAAATATACAAAATTGCAAGGATTGGGATCTCAGGCCTAGTGGTCTAGTCACCCAACCTTTTACAAGCAGGTTTCAGGTTCAAGTCCTACTAGAAGTGGTTTCTAGGAATATTTAGACATACCCATCATGAGAAGTTCAAGTGAAGTACTGGTCTAGAATAGAAATTTCCAGAAAGAGGTCCATTGTGGAAAAGTTGGCACTATGTGTAGTAGCGGCATTACAAAAGGTCTTAATATAGAAAGATTGCACATATAAATTCTTGGTATAATATAGAAGATAGCACCAACAACCTTAAGGTAGTCTTGGGATCTTGGTTGGGAGGATGATACACTATATTCAGACTTGAAGTAGTAAGAAAAGTGGTGAACACAAAGGGATCT
The DNA here is from genome assembly GCA_910591775.1 of Dentiscutata heterogama. NCBI lineage: Eukaryota > Fungi > Glomeromycota > Glomeromycetes > Diversisporales > Gigasporaceae > Dentiscutata > Dentiscutata heterogama. Next base: position 838 of record CAJVPU010002473.1, on the reverse strand, counting down.
GTGCTAAAAAATTGGCCTTACTAGATTAGGAACACTTCTGACATATACTACTTGCCTAATTTAGAAAAGAATAAATTCTTATAAAGAGTTGGCTAAAACTTGGAGTACGTGTAAAAACCTGAAATAGCTAGAAACACTAGGCTGGTAGTGTAGCAATATACAAACAAGAGGAGAATACTAGTAAATTTGAACACTAAGCAACTAATTTGGAAGTGTTACAGTATGCAAGTCTTGATTAGATCTATACTCCTAATGTTTTATAATCTAAAATATTGGGGCAATAGAAATACCAAATATATCCGGGAGAATCTTGAAACAATTTAAAAGAATTGTTTTATGAAAGCTATCGCTAGAAGTAGAGACACAACTTCTATAATCATAACAAATCTCAATCAACACACAGGAGTATCTGTTATCAAGGATTGGCAATTCATATGATATATATATAATGTTATAAAACTGAGGCTATGCTGGGTACAAGAAATTAGGTATAGCATTGCTATGGCCTTAGTTTAACCAAGTTTAAAAATAACTATAAGCTTATGAGGCCTTTCTCTTGAGGGAGTACCAACTTTGGGAGTTGCATGTGGTAAGTATAAGAGAAGTGGAGAATATAAAATGTAGTAATAAGTAAAATTAGGATATAGTAGCCAAATCCAGGTTGTTCATGATGTGGGGCATGGAATACTCTGGTAGGTTTAGGTTGCAAATAGTAGTTAAGACCTGTCTGAGTTATTCATGTACTTGTAAAAATAGATATATTTTTTTTTTTTTAATATTAAGGTGAGGCCTTGCTCGTATCTTTATTGAGTAATTTATATAAGTAATTACATAGTAT
>CAJVPU010002472.1:0-10567 GCA_910591775.1 Dentiscutata heterogama | reverse complement strand
CTTTGATATAAATAGTAATTAGATAGCCCTAACCTGGTTGTCACCAATAGTAATATTAAAATATGTATATGCAAATATGTTAAAAAACCAGAAAGTTTAAATAGAGGACCCAGAGGCAGGTCTCAGGTATGGCATCTAGTGGGTAACCTGCAGGCGGAATCCTTAATTAGATAATAACTAAAGTTATATATGTGGCTAGTTGTACTTTCATTAACAGACTACTGTATATAAATAGTTATACCTTACTAATAAAGACACACAGGCAAGATTGCCATTAAAAAAAAAAAAAAAAAAAAAAAAAAATTAACTACATGCTTTATTTTAATAATACTATCATAAACTACATTTTATAGACTGTATACAGTATAATGTTTATATTTATTTAATGTGCAAATTTTAGTTTATTTATTTTAGATATGTATTTATTCTTCATATAACTAATATATACAATTTACTATATAACAATAGTAAAACTATTTAATAACTTAGTTTTAATAATCATCAAAACTATTGTAGTTATCAGAAAACCCATGATAATAAGACAAATTATTGTCGTCAAAGAAATCATCATCACCAGAAAAATTGTCCCCCGAAAAATCATTGCCATCAGAAAAATTATTGCTACCAAAAAAATTATCATTATTAGGAAAAACATTACTGTCATCAAAAAATCCTGTTTTATTAAAAAAATTATTATTAATAGACATACTTTGATCTGCTGTTTTAAAAAAATCTGTAATAGGTTTTTGATTCATAGACTCAGTAATTTTTTGCTTCATTAATAGTAAGTATTTACAAAATTCTTTTAAAACATTATTATTGAAAAAGAAATTGTCGCACATTTGTTTGTTAGCAAACAATATAAAACTTTTCAACCTACTTATTCCTTCAGTAGCAGTAATTTTTGGCAGTTCTTTGTCAGAATCATCTGGATCACCTTGCTTATACTCCAATTGTTCTGCTAATACAGTTTCAACAATCTGGGTATCATTAAGTGTTTCTTCTGTAGGAATATGAGTTTGATTAACTTCTCTATATGCATCTATTTCTCACGCAACTATATCTTCAGTAAGATCAACCACTAATTCATATATTTCACTTTCTTCACATTTAATTGATTCTAAGCATGTATTTTGTGCAAGTTCAACATCTTTATTTAATACCAAGTGTAAAATACCAGTCTTCATCTAACAATTTGTCATTGTTAACTCTTCCACTTCATCCTACAAAGCTGCTACATAATTGATGGCTTCCTTAATATTTAATTTATTTCTAACAGAAAATAATAAATTTTAGTTTATAAAAAATTACATATAATTTTTAAATATACAATACTTACTCAGAATCTCGAATATCTAGTCACCTCTCAAATTTATCTAAGATATATTGAATATATTTTTTTTAATATTTTGACTTGAAGCATTTAATGATTCCCACATCTATAGGTTAAAAATGCAAGGTAGTAAGAGCAGATAAAAATTGAATTTTAATATTTGTGAGATTATAATCAGATAAATTAGGAAGTGTATAAACACTCGCATGGCCTCTGCCACGCTTGCCTTTACTTTGTTGAACAGTATTACGATTATTATCATGATCATGATCATGACTATGAATAAGACCATGACCATGGCCACGACTATGACCACGACCACTTCTATTTCCAGAATGCAGCTTCTCAGAATCACTATGACTTAACTCTTTATCAGATGAATATGAATTTAGATCATAATGACTTGTCGCGTTATCTTGTAAAAGCAAAATTTTTTGATTTTCATGTTGGAATTGGCTGTCAAGATCTTTCAATCATTCTAAAAATATATTACTTCACATCTATGCCTTTGAGTTAGCATGATATATAACAGGTAGTGTAGAATGATTTATTCTAGATAATACCCGTGGTTCAATTTAAGATCCTATTACAAGAGGCTTTAATTTTTTGGTACTAGTAGCATTACATGCTAAAAGAATAGTAATACAAGTACGATCCTAAGTTTATTAACAATAAAAAAGATTTAGTTTAATGAATAGTTTTTAATCAAATTTTACAATAAAAAACAAACTATTATTAAATTAATAAAAATTACTTTCCTTTTTCCATCCTGAACGGGGTCGAGATGCCAATGTTTGGTTGGGTGCCATTCAAAAAAACAGACCCATTTCATCTGCATTAAAAACGTTATTTAATGCATATTCTTGGATAATATTTTGTAAATTACATTAGAATTTTGGAAGGTCACTTGTTGACACACTACCAGCCTCCCTATGTAATTGAAATTTTCACAAACTATTGCATTTTTTAAATTGTCTTATCCAACCATTAGAGAATTTTATTTCATTATCAGGTAGTGATAAAGCTTTAAAAAAATAAGCAGCCTTCTCTTTGATAATCGCCTCAGTTAAAAATAACCTATTATTGACAACCTGTTCAACCCATAACTTTATAGCTTGGTCTAGCAAAGAAAATTTTACTTTTTTATATCGAAAAGTACTTGATGTTATCTCATTTTCACTAACGGCTAACCATTTATTTTTCTCTTTGAGAATTTTAGAGATGGTTAAATGATCAAGATTATGTTGTGAATCTTGAGCATTAAAGTACTCTGTGATTTGTGTTTGTGTTTTATTAGAGTTTTTTACATAATATTTGCAAAATTTATTTTTTAGACTATCACTAACTGCCATGTGTGTCTTTTTAGTAGATTAATTAGATATCATAATTGTAATAACAAAAAAACCAGGGTGGCCAAGAAATATGGAGGATATATTCCTCTTATATATATTAGAGAAATTCTATATATCCTTAATGTCATTAAAAAGTTTTACAGTATTTTGCTTTCATAAATACACACAAAAAAGGCAGATCATGCCTTTGTGAATAGCGAAGGTTTTTAATAATTTAGAGAATAAGATTAGCAGATAATTTCTCAAAACTGGTAAGAATCGATTTGTTTATTTATTATATCATATCAGTTGGTTCTTAATCTATTGTTTATTGATTTAATAAATATATTGGTGATTAAATAAATGTATCAAGTGTTGGAAAATAGGAATTATTAACATGTTTGTATGCTCATTTAAATATAACTTGTAGAATACGTATTAATTAGCTTGCCAAAAATATACAAGCAATTGTTAGTGTCAATACAAAGGAAAGATTTTTTTTCATCTTAATTACATATTTTAATTACGTATTTAAATAATTACATATTTATGATGTTCATTATTTATCTAATCCAAAAGCTAATTACATAATTTATTATATCCATCTAACAGCAAATTACATAATTTATGCCAATTCCAATCGATCGATTAATAATTACATAACTGCATATGTACATATATACGTACATACCTCTACTTGATACTATATAAGGCATTTTAAAAAAATTCTTAGATATGTACGTACGTACGTTGTGAGGGGCTCCAGTCATCTGACTCTACAATTTTTTATTTTTTTTATTTATTATTATCTATATTTTATTATTAGTATTAGTATTATTAAATATATATTACTTAGCTTAGTTATCTGGTGACTCCTTCTCCTGGATCAAATCAATAAGTCAGATAAATTCGCTTTAGCGAATTTATCTGCTTAATCCACCTTAATCACCTTAGTAGATATAGTGAATTTATTTGCCTTAGTGAATAAATTTAAGAGAAAGTTGTATATTTTAAACCCTGTAAAAATATATAAAAAGCAGAGCCGCTCTTGCTCTGAAAAGGTGGAAAAAACTAAGTTAAGTAATACTTCGAAATAAATAATAGTAGAAGTGCTCCAGTAGTTTTATACTTATTTTGTTCCTTATAAAAAACATTCAAAAAGAAATATACACTGATCTAGTTATAATTGATAAACTGTTAAGAGTTTTGACCTTCGAAATTCAAGTAGAAGTATCTCTAAGTTTCCTAACAATGATATCAACACAAGACGAATTCGTGTTCTCTGTGATTTTCTCTATACTTAAGTTAGAGAGAGAAAGAGAGTTGATTAAAAACCCAAAAACCCTTTTTATAATAAAATATAATTAATCAAGCTTTGATCAAACGTTATTGTTACCTCAAATCAGCTATAAATTGAAATTACGACTATATTTTATAACCACATGATCTATGTGATGATCATTAAGGATCTTAACAATCGAAGTAGAATACTATAGCCAGGCATACTAAAAATTCAAGCCAAGAAATCACTTTTAGCTTCCTCTAAAAGTTTATCAAATATTGCTATAAGCACAAGACCAAGGTATACTTATCTTAGCCTCCAAATACACCGCAGCAAGACTTAACAAGACTTAGAGACTCGGACTAAGTCTCTTTGCGCTTCTTTTTGCCTGCCAAATCGAAGTCTTTAGGGTCTTTGAACAGAAGATTAGAAGTTGTAGTGTGTAGATTTAGCTAAATTTAGCTTTAAAACCATTAAGTTACCCCTTTTCAACATACATATACAAGAGCTAATCAATCTATAAAGCCGACAGTAAGTTTTTAGTTATAGTACTTCTAACTATTACGTGCATATGTACATATGTTCAAATCCTAGATCTGGCTAATCTACAAAATTTAAAAAGGTATTTGAACCCGTTACGCTAAAAAATAGAATAAAAGGTAAAATATAATAAAGTTCATCTGATTTGTTTTATTTATAGTGTGCTTTTATAGAGGGTAATTTTATATATATGTTATATGATTGGTTAACAAAAAAACGTGATAGTAACTATAAGACGATTGTGCCTATATAGAGGTATAAATAATATAAAAAAGGTTGGTAAAAAAAAAATGTGATTATATTGAGGTTGTGACTATAGAGGAGGTGACTATAGAGGGGGATGACTGTATTATCTGTTATGCAAGCTACAAATTTACTAGAGCCAATTTTATTAACAACATCAGAAATTTTAGAAGCAAAAAATTTTCCAACTATACTGTATCAAAAAAATCCAAAATCTAATACAAATACTATAAAGTCCCAAAAATAAGCAACTCCCCAAAATAAGCAACCCTTTATATTTTAAAATAAAAATACTAAGAAAATAAAATAAGCAACCCCTCTTTAAAAAATTATTAAAGTAAAAAATAATAAATTTTATTAATTTTTTAATTTAAATTTATTAACTAAAAAACTAATAAATCTAATCTTCTAAATCTAATTCTTCTGCAGAAAAACTAGTTTTACCAACTATTTCTGCTAAATCTTCATTATCATCATTTTCTTTATTTGAATTATATAACAAATCATCCTCAGTACCATCTAATTCATTAGAAATACCACATTTTTTAAAAGATTTAATAACCATTTCTACAGAAATATCAGCCCACACTTCTAAAATTCATTAACAAATTAAACTATATGAAGGTTTTTTTAAATTTTCTTTTTTTGTTAAATGAAATTGATTATTACTTATCCATAAGTGCCATTTTTCTTTTAACCTATCTTTAAATGGTTTATTAATACACACATCTAATGGTTGTACAATTGATGTTAATCCTTCCAGAATAATAGCTTTGTGAATATTATTAATTTAACATTTTTGGCGCACTAATTCTGTTAAATGTTCTTCAAATAAATCCATTACAAGCAAAGATAATAGCTTGTTAGTAATTAATGCTTCAGTTCATTTGTTCCAAACTTGGTCAATCCATTCACACATTAAATTCTCATTCATCCAAGCCTTTTCTTGCATACGTACAATAATTCCATGTGGTAAGTCAGGAGAAGTTCATACACCTTTAAATATAACCATTGGAGGAAGTTTATTACCACTTGCAGTAATTGCTAAAACACATGTAAACTAGTTTTTATCATTATCAGTTGTTCTTATTTGAACAGATTTAGCACCCTTTGAGTTAATTGTATAAAAACCTGTCATATCAAAAAATACAGGTGTCTCATTCAAATTAACAATTTGAGAAAGATCATACTGGTATTTTAATCAGGATTGAATTATAAATTTATGAAATTTGATAACTTTTTCAATAAGATCATCTGGTAATTTTTGGCTAATCTTAGTATGACAACATAAAGAAAGTTGATGCCTTTTTAAAAACTGGTAAAACCAAGATTTAGAAACACGAAATTGTTTAGCTGCGTTTAGATATTTGGTTGCACAAGTTGTTAAAAGAATATTAACCATCTAAACTTTAATAGAACCTGCAGTTACAGCAATTTTAGCTAAATGAAGTTCATTTAACCACTTGACAAGTTCTTCTTCAGCCTCTGGATAAAATGAAGCTCTTCTAGCACCAACACATCTATTACTTGAATTAGCATTCTTAAGCTTTTCTTTATTAGATATCCACTGTGAAACCATTGACTGATCAATAACAAAGTGACGTGATGTGGCTAAAACACCAATTTTCTTTGCTTCACGAATTACAGTAAGTTTTTCAGATGCTTTGTATGAAGTGCTTTGTACACGGCTTCAAACTTTAGGCACCTTATTAGCAATAATTGCATTCATGTTTAAAGTGTATTGATAAAATATTATCACTAAGAAAAAAAACTGTCACGTAAAAAATCAAGAGAAAAAAAAAATTAAGGTAAAAATTTATATACTAGTATATTAATAATGTAATTTGTATAAGGGAAGTATCATTTATTACATAATTTTAAAAGAAATAAATACTGTAATTTGTTGCTAATTTTAATAAGAAATTACATAATAAACAGCACTTCTCTAATATCAAATGCATACTATCTTGGCTTATACATACTATAATAATTTTCTCTTGATAATTTTTAAATTTTGATTTGTTATTGAATCCATAGTTTTTAATTTTTTTCAGTTTTTTTTTTATTTTTTTTTTATTTTTTATTTTTTTTTATTTTTTATTTTTTTTTTATTTTTTATTTTTTTTTTATTTTTTATTATTTTTTTTTTATAGGTTGGTAAGTGTGTAGATTTATTATTTTTTGGAAAGCAATGTTAAATTTTTGTTGTACTAAACAAATATTGAATTCTACATGGAGCAAGTTTATTGCTATTAGTTAGATTTGTGTTAAATTTTTTTCTTTTTGGTAGATGCATGCTAATTTTTTTTTTTTTTTTTTTTTGGCAGGTTTATTTTTTTGATATGTGTGTGCTGAATTCTTTCTTGAACGGGTTTATTATTATTGTATTTAGTAAGTAGATAAATGTTAAATTCTTTATTGTGTGGGTTTATTTTTTTTTGGTACCGGTAAGTAGGGTACTAAATTTTTTTTTAAAAGTTTTTATTTTTAATTCTTTGTTGGACAGATACAATTTTTTTTTTTAATTTCTTGATTGTTACTTTTTTTTCATCATTGTTCAAATTATTACATCAAATATGCTAAAGGTAAGTAAAAGAAATTCTCTAAGATAGTGAGAAATAATATTTGCTACATGCTTTTAAATAATCAACAAAAGAAATAAAAGTTATCAGTATTTTGACTTGATTTTTATTATGTCTAAAGTAAATTGCATTATTCATTACATTGATTGGTTATCGATCCTTATAATGTTTGTCACCTGATTATTAAAAACAGCCAATAAAATTTTATAAATCAGCGTTATACTATATTGACCAACCAAAACTTAGTATTATAAAAGTTCTGAATTTAAGCAACCCTTTCAAAAAAATAGTTTAAAATGGGTGGCTTAGGAGGTTGCTTATTTTTGGGACTTTACGGTATTCATTATAATCGGAAGTAGAAATGATAAAGTTATATAACAAATCATTGATAGAAGTCGACCATTTATCAAGTGCTAATAAAAATATATTTTTGTTTAAAAAAAAAAAAAAAGAAGGTTATATTTTTGAACTTTTTATCTAACATTAAATTGTATGCTTTGTTAAGAAAACTATTATTCATATTATTACACGAGCTGCTTCTTCATCAAGTATTTGTTCTCTTAGTGTAACTCTTCCAGGGGAACATACCCTGAATCAAGTAGGTTAAGAAGATTATGAATAAATGGGTTATCAATTACAGAAAATGCAATTCCCACACAAACAAAAACTTTAAATATAGCTTTATTAATTTCATTAGTTCTTTATTAGATACAAATTTACAATATAAATATAAAAGTGATTTTATTGAAAATGATGATGCACTTTTATCATCACTATCATCATCTTTTACTTTGTCATTTCACTTTGCCACCTGAATTAGATAATGGTGTCTTATATTTTTAGGAACTTCAGCTTTGCAATATAAAGCTAGATAAATTTCTATAACTGCAGGCCTTTTATGCTACTATTTCCCATTAATACAGTATTGATATTTAGCATTATAGTAACTTTTACTATTGAATTTACTGACTTTAAAGTCTTTCCAAACAAAATCTTTTAGATATCTACCCTTATTTACTAGGGCCCTTTGAAAATTGGTTTCGCCTGTTTTTCATTTGCCAAAGGTTTTAGTTGATTATAATATTTTAGAAATATCTTTAGAAAAATCTTTTTCTATACTAGTAATTTGTTTAATCAATAATGTTAAAGACAGATTGATTTTATTAAAATTTTGAGTTATATATATATTTGAATAATGTTTTCTTGTATTTTTAGACAAAACAGTTTAGCTTATACGCTAAATAACTTCAGGATAATAATGTAAATTATCAAATTAATTCATAGAACAAAACTACTTAACAATTATTATATTATAATTGTAACTACATATATAAACCTTTTTGAAGAATGTAGTTAAACAAAAGCTAAAAACATTTTTAAAGCAATTAAAAAAAGCTATTAAAAATAATAATATAAAGTAATTGTCTATTTATAGTATAATAAATACTTACTATTATATAAAAAAGAAAAAAAAAACTAGCTATTCAAAAGCTTTTTTACCTGCAAGTAAATTCTAAGTATTAGCAAACAACTTATAGCAATAGGTATTATTACCCTTTATTTAAACACAAAAGAAATAAAGGCATTACTAACTTGTTATAAGCTAGCTCTAACTTTAAAACTATCAACAAGAACTTGTGCAAATTCTGAATTTGGAGAACAAGTATATTGTACAACTAACCAATATGTTTATATATACTCTTTAAAATTCTGATCATTAATTGGTTGATGAGGTTTGAGATATGCAGAAAGGAAAGGGCCCAGTTTGGGTTTTGATTTGGGTTTAGAATTACAATAATAGTCAACCCCCAAATCCAAACTAGATAAAAGTTATAATTATTCTATTTGGGTTTGGTTTGTATTACTACTTGTAGTACAAGTTTAGTAGGCCAATGTTTATCTATTATAGCTAATAGACTTCAGTATAAAACATATTCTCTTTGATATCAAAAATCTTTTTTATTTTCTAAATTAATATACTGGCAATAATACATACAATTAGAGTTATTACATAAAATATTAGCTTGTATTGCTTGAACTACTATTCTATATTGTATAATGATTTTCTCTGTCACTAAAACAAAATACTAATAGAGATCTATATCTGGCTTCATTCTTAATAACTATAGAAAGTACAGGTACTTTTTCATTATTTAAATTATACTTTCTATCTATTTTAAAACAGAAAAATCACAATTCTGGCCTTGTTAAAGCCATGTTTTATTGCTTACTATCAATTAATATTAATGTTCAAAGCAGTTTTCTGAAATGAAAGTATTATAATATTGATAGTAAAGAACCTTTTTTTGCTCTTTTAATTTAGTAGTAATTAATTGGTCTAAAATAGTCTATAGACTAGCATTTTCATATAATTGGATATTATTATGCTCAACTAATTATTATTCTATACATATATTTTTACTAGTTTCTTGTATATATCTAAAATGTGTTTTACTTGTATTATTGTAAAGTGCTAATAATTTTAGAGCAATTTCTACTTCAGAACTGTGGTGTGTACAATATGCCATAATTGCTTAGTTATAAGACTGAAGACTAAGATTTGTTCTTGGTACTTTTAATTGTAATGCTACAGATATATATTGCAATCTATGTATACCTTTAACAAATAATTGTACTAGAAAGAGCTTCTTAATATCTGAAAGTATAACCTTAGTAATGATTTGAACAGTATATTTGTATATATCAAAGTTAATTTTCAAATTATTATTTAAAAAAAAATTTAGGTATTCTTGTTTATATTTTTTAATTTTACTATAAGCTCTTTTATAACTGTTGTTACTATTACAAAAAAAAAACTATCGCCATATTGTTAAATCTAAGGCTATATTTTGTTTAATTTTTGCCATATATTTATAATCCTTTTTAGTAAGCTTAATTATGTTATCTAGCCTATTTATTAATTTATTTTGTTCTTGAATTGTTTTCTAAGAGAAATAGTTGATAGCTTTTTTAACATATTTTAGAGTAATTAAACCTGCCTTGATATTCTGATTTATATAAAGTTAGCTTTGTTTTTTAAGTTTGCAATTGGTTAATAGTGACAAAGATTTAATATATATTTCAACTGCATAGTTAAAAAGTAAATTAATACTTCCATTATTATTAATACAATATTGAAAAAGAAAACTTGATATATTCATTGTTATATATTTTGATGCTCTATCCCTTAAATTGTAACACAGGCAAATTTGCCTGTGTTTTTATTAAAAAGTTTAATTTTTTTAATAAAAACTTA
>CAJVPU010002471.1:0-10568 GCA_910591775.1 Dentiscutata heterogama | reverse complement strand
ACAAATTTAAATAGTATTACCTACTATTTTTAGTAACTTTACACAGACCACTTTTGTACTACAAGCCACACCAGCCATAGCCACACTAGCCACAAAGTTTTATCTACAGTGTTATATTACACAAAACAAATTTTACCAATTTTTGAAGCTCTCTTTGTCCTCTTTAATAATATTGCTATCTAGTCTATCAAAATACCTACCTTAACTAAGGATCTTGATTTTCATAATTTCGACTATTATTACAACAAATACCCAGACCGTTTTGGTATTGGAACAAAAGAATCTAACCCACTCACCCTACATATCTTACCCAAAGATATTAATCCTACTAATTGCGAACTCAACAAACTTCATCATTATTTTAAAATGCCAACCCAACTCGCTTTATCTACTTGTCTATATAGCAAATTTTATACAAACTTTACATTCCAACACTACCAAATTCCTTATACTACACCACCTAGACAAACTAGCTCTACAGCAATAGATATCTCCCCAAATACAATTATCTCTAAAAAATATTTTAATAAAATTACAGAAATATTACCCAAATCACCTCTCTCTAAACAACAAGAATTTCAATTAACTTCTCAAATCACACCCTCTACTCTTCATATAGACCCTAAACCTACCACAATTGATCCTCATTCTCAACACTATCATATATACAGAATCTGCAAAATTAAAAACATCCCTTGTGTTTTTATAAAAGCAAACCATATACCCGACTACTTCAAATCTATGTTTTTCAAAGGCCTTATGATCTACCGTAACTGTGTTCACAACCTTCAATATGCCAAACTTAAACCTATCTCTCTTACTAAACCTCTTACACATGAACAACAATCCTTTTTTCACTTTTACTACTTCAAAATCAATCTCCTTCAAAAACTTGTCAATAGAGGCAAAAAAATTAAACAAAACCTATAAAAATCATCTAAACAAAACCAACAACAAGCCAACAAACCCGCTAGAGACACATCTTAGAACCTTGACTGGTTTGCCAACTACCCAATTACTCAAGAAATAGAACAAAATACTAAATTAAACACAACACTTGCCCAAAAACTCTTCAACTTTGCCAAAACCTATCTTCACAAATTTACTCCAGGTCAGCCAATCCCAACTACAAGAAAAGAACCAACCTCCAAACCTCCTTAAAAACAAAGCTTTAACTACTTACTTAAATCTATGACTATTGAAAAACCAGAATTTTTTACAGAGTTCCTCCAACAATCAAATCAATTGCTCTCTTCTGAACTTAATATTTCTCAATATGCATATATCTCAACTCTTAAAAATTTACTCACCAAATTTATCGAACTTCTTTTTACCAAGCTTAACTACGTTCATATCTTCAAATCACACTATGCAATTTCTCCATTTTTAATTGCTGATCGCAGCAAAGTAGCAATCAATTTTGCTTAACTATATCTCTTTCTTTATAACAAATACAAAACAATCCACTATCAAAAATTCATAAAAAAACTAGATATTTACCTACTCAGACTTTCTTTACAATACAACTTCGAATACAACAATACCAAAAAACCTCTCTTTAGCATCCACAACAATAATCAATTCACAGTTACTGTCACACTTAACATTCCTAAAACTAGATTTATGAATACTTTTCGTATTCCTTCACTTAAACCTTATACTAATAACTTTGACTCTTGGTTCGAAAACTTTTTTAAAGCATACAAAAAACAGTTCACCAAAATCAATAAAACCAAAGTTTACAACTACCTCAAATACTAGATAGCAACAACACTCACTAATGAATGCAAAAAATACTTACCTTCTAAATACGAAATTACAAATTCTTTCTCTCTCCAAGATCACTCTTTTTAAACTACTAAAGAAGCTCTTTATCATATTCATATCTGCAAAGATAAAAATTATACTATTTTACCACAAGATACTAAACATAACTTCTCTAATCTATCTACCTTCTTTTTCAACAAATTCTTCAAAACATTCCCAGCACCTCCTAAAGAAGAAACCCTAACAATTACCCAAATTGATCTAGATTTTTCTATATTTCATCCAAAAAACCAACATCTAGCAACTTTTAAAAAGGCCATTCCAATACAAACACTAAATACACTAGCTACCAAAGCAGACCAAAAATTTGCAAAAATTAACAATCTGGAAACAAACCCCAAACGAACTGCATACTACTTTTACTCCTACTTTAAAGCCTATCTCAATACTGCATCAATAAATGATGATATTTCAACTCTTAAACTTAAAGAAGCACTGAAAAAAACTATCTCATCTTCCATTAGCCCTCATACTCTTGCACGTATATTTCTTTATTATGATATCAAAATCTAGTCTAAATTTTCAATGCCTCAAATCCAACAAGAATATGAACTTAAACACTATATCGGGGCTGAAAAATTTATTATTAAACACTACAAGATCAACATCCCATCTATCTTAGATGACTCTCTTTTCCTCTTCTCAAACTCTGCAAACTCCTCAAACTCCTACAGTTTACTTTTTCAATAACTTCTTCTATAGACAACATTAATACAGCTACTACTTCTAAAATAACGATGTCCTCCACTAATAGTGGGTCATTTTTAGAAGAGAATGATATAAGTAGGCGGGTAGTAAAGCCTATTTACGTGGAAGAACCAATTAATGATGGTCAGACTCAATATTCAGAGCAGACTCTGGTCTTTTGCACAGCCATGAAAGCTGGGTATATGGTGAGCGACTCTATAGAAGAAACTCAAAAGGTCTTAGCCCCCAACCCATCAAATCTTGCTAAGACCCCCCCTCTCAAAGCACATTCTTTACAACATCCAAAAAAGTTACTATTCCATCTATTTTTATAAACACCTCTACACCCAAATTCAAACCTTCCAAAAACCATTCTCCTGAAGACTCAGATAATGACAATATATCTCTAACTACAAACACTATATTAGGCAAATCTACTAACCCTCCTCTTTCTAATCTACTTGATCTTTATAATTCTACAACATGCTATAACAAATTTTTATCTTACTACAAACTTTAACTTTTACCCTCACCACAAACACTGTCTTTCTTTATACATTTTATTAAATTAAACTACCCAATTTTTTTTTCTGAACATTATATCAAAATTTCTGCTTAAACAAAAACCAAATATAAACCTAAAAAAGCACATATATACTTACTATATGAAACTTTTCTTCTACCTAATCACTTACCAGGTTGTCTGAATTTGGAAGGGGTAAACAATGCCGATCTTTTGACAGGGTAAGCTGTTTTGCCCACTTTTTTTGAAAATTTTGTTGAAAGCACAAGTGGGTGATAGTAAATAGTATAGACCTAATACTTTTCTTTAAGAAAAGTATATATTTCTTCAAAAGTAGTAAAACAAGTAGATCCGAGCATACTGCTGCTCTCCTTTTTGGTAAATAATAAACTCTAAACTTGTTAGCAAGTAGCATATGAGAACTACTTCTAAATAACAAGTGCTGTCTCTATGGTGAGTGATAAGCTCTAAATCTATTAGCAGATAGCATATAAGAACTATCTCTAACTAATAGGTGCTAGTTTATAGTTTTTGTTAGTCTTATGTTCTTTTTCTCAAACATATTTTACTATTTTTTGTTGAAATTTTGGTTTTGAAAAGTTGGTCTGAGAGATTGTCAGAAAGAGTTGACTCTAAATAATGATTAATATCATCATCCTTCCCAAAGTTTTATATATAAACAATTGAAATTTGAAAAGGTAAAAACATTTTAAAATTTTGAAATTTGAAATTTTAAAAGTTTAATTTTAAAATGGCTTCTAACAATAATACTCTCAACACTTCTACTAACGACACTTTAACCACTTCTACCAACAAACTCATTCTAACAACACTCCTACCAACAATCCTCTTCTTAACAATCCTCCTACTAACAATCCTCCTTCTAACAATCCTCTTCCTAACACCACTCCTACTATTACAATACTCCTTATATACCTATTAATGCTACTAACAATAATCCTAACAACAATGATCCTTACAACAACACTTTTTACATCACATTATATAACAATATTCCACACAACTCTCCTTATTTCAATCCTTATAATATATCTTACAACACATCTTACAACATATCTTATAACACACTGTATATCTCTTATACCAACCCACCTTATAATAATGCACTTTCAAACTACAACTTACTTTTATATATAGCTGTTGGCATTAACCAAAACTAATACCAATTAAATACTCCTCATCATCAACTATTAAATAATAAATATGATAATAATAATGATTTTGACAATAGCATTTTTAACATACAAAGCATTTTTTTAAAAAATAAGTGATAAAGATAAAAAATCACAAAAATCTAACCATACCCTAGTTGTACACCAATCCTCCCAAACTAACAAATATAGATCTAAATATCAATTTAAATGTTGACCTAGCTAAACACCATCATGTTCTAAAATAGATCTTTATCACTACTATCACAACATCTGTAAAAAAGGGAAAGAAGGTCTAGATCATGATCTCAAGTGCTACCCAGATTAAAATCTCGAGTGCAATCTAGTTCTAGATTCTGAACATAATCTAAATCTAAATCCTGAGTACAATCTAGATCTCAATCCAAAAATCAATAATCACCCAATTAAAAACAACCATACAATTATAATAGTAAAGTATATAAGTTGTTTTTTTTAATATTCAGATCTCTAGATTGTCTTTTAGTTAGGTTATTATTTTTTTTTTGAAACTTTTTTTTTTACAATAATAAATATAAGAATATATCAATTATTAAAAAAAAGTCAACAAGCTGATATTTAAGCAAAATATGTAGCTTTATCTTTTAGTAAAGCAGAATGGCCAAAAACTTGATAAATTGAATAATGAACTTAAGTATTTAAGGAATAAACATGAAAAAGACCTTTTTCTAAAGATGTTGGATATAAGTACTTTATTTGCATAATATAGTATAGTATTTGGTCTTTTTTTAAGCTATTATAAAACTCTTATAAGATATATATATAGATGTTATTAAATGTCTTTTTCTACTGCATGTTTACCCCACTCAAAGTATATTAAAGAAAGCTCTCAAGGGCTACCTTAACAAAAACTTTTTTAAGTATATATCAAACTTTAGTGAAAAAGAGTTCACTAACAATTTTTATAGAAGTTGGTATAGTCAAGTATATAATATCTTAACTTAAATATATATATATTTGTATTTTATTAGTTTTAACTATTTAATTTTGGTTTGTTTTTTGCTAATTTAAAATCATTTTATTTGTTTTTTTTTACTTTAATCTACTAACTTTGATTTTTTATTTATTAGCTTTTACAAAAGATCAAAAACCATCATGGAGCTGTATTGCAAAATATACAATCTTCAATTTGAAAAGTATTTAGTTACAAAAAATTGTCACTTCTTAAAAGTACTGCTAGTGTAGCCAAAATAATTTGGTGGAAGGAAAGTTTGCAAGTTAACAAATACTATCATGCTCTTTTTGAGCAAAATAATAAAGAGATATTTTGGGTCTCAACTATCACAAGATCTGTCTTCAGTACAGTTGTCGTGTTAACTTTGACAAACTATCACTATGTATTTACATTGGCAGTATGTGACATCTTGTTAAACCCCTGATCCAAAAATGTTTTATACAAGAATAAGCTTATGAAGTGTTGCATAAATTAATACTTGGTAAGTATTTGTTGCATAGCATTTTATATCAATAAAAAAATTTATTAATATACATTTTATTCTAACAGGTAGATTTTGAAAATAGAAGTCTCAGTTATGGTTCAGCAAAAACAATCATGACCAATAAACTTGCAAGTCATTCCTAGAATGAACAATTGAGGCAATCCTTACTGTATCTGAACTTGAGCCTGTGCTTGCAACTGCTTTCTAAAGTTCTTCATTAATGATGCTTTTTCAAGATAAGATAGACAAATTATTTGAAATTAATCAATATTAGTTTTTTTTTTATATAATTTTTTTTTTTTAAATTTGTATTATTTTATATTGTAATAAATATATTATATTGCAATTTAATAAAATTGTTTTTTTGCTTAATAAATATATATAATCACTTTAAATCGAATTAGTAAATTTGTAAATAAAAATATAGTTTCTAATACAATATTGTATTTTAAACAATAGTTAACAACTTATATTATTACACTTAAAGTATATACTAATAAATACACTATATATTGATAAATATCATATTTAATTGTTAATGGCAAGTAGATAAGTATTGAATAAATACAATACTCAATATGAATCAAATACACTATATATTGATAATTATCTAAATATTGCTACCTATCAAATACACTATATATTGATATATATTCATATCGATAAATATTTGCAGAGATGATTAGTATCAATAAATATCTATCTGGTTAGTTATTGATATATATTGGCCTATTTTTTTTGCTGATGAAGCTTCCAGTTTTTAAAATTTTGATAGCAAAATATCCAAACCTTTACTCAAATACAAAGTAAAAACTTTGCAATAGTAAAAAAGAAGAATTACAAGAATTTTTAGCTTGCTATAATACATATAAACTTAAATAAAAGGTGTGGCGACTTAGTGAAGTGGTGGAGTTGTCGCACCCCCAAATGGCAGGTCTAGAGTTTGAATCCCATGTACGATGATTTTGAAAAAACTAGATTTGTATTGGTTAACGTTAAGATTATCGGTTGGATCCAGATATCTGTAATCTTGGTCACACTATCTCGAATAGGAGCTTTGGTGTAATAAATCCAGGAAACCGGAATTACTGAAAACCCGTTTGGCAAGTCCCGAGTTGGGAGTAGCAGCGATCTTTGACGGTGCTACAGGAAGACTAAATTTGGAACTAGAAACTGAGACCGGAGAACCGAGTGACCAGGTCCTTAAGAAGGGGAGACACACTAGCCGGGTCGCCAAACTGGAAGAAAAGGACATGTACTCTGGAAGCATGTACCAAGGGAAGGAAGACTGTAAAGCGGGCAGACTGACCCTTCTGGGTTGTTGGCTGGAATTAAGAGAGGGACCGGTAAGGAATCTGAAAAAGAAGGAAGTTGGAACGTGGGTACTGAGGTTGTTGTGAACCTTGCAAGGGCAGGAGTATGTAAGCGGGAACTAATTAGGAAGGTTGTGACTTGAGATACGAATCGGATTACGACAGTATTCGAAAAGATTACTTGAGATACAGACCCAGTAGTGGTAGCACAACATGTACTAGTTGGGGAAAAGTTACCGAACATGCAAGTGAGTGCATGTGTGGAACATGTACCACTTTGTTAGGTTTACTACAAGGATAAATGCCTGTATATAGCTAAAGTCTTAGGGTTCTTATTCGGTATTGCTAATCTCTTAAGAGTGTTAGGGTAAAGCGATGTTACAGAAATGGAGCCAGAGGATTTAAATAGGTATCCTTCATAGTTAGGTGCAGGTACGGCAGATAGTGTGGAATCTAGGGCAGACTACTTAAATAAGCAACCAAAAGTTGCATGTATGGCTAGTCGTACTCTTATTAGTTAATAATCAGAGAGCTTAAATAGGTAATCTCCTAGTTAGGTTGCAAGTATGGCAGCTAGCGTAGAACCTAGGTGGACTACTTAAATTAGGTACCAAAAGTACATGTGTAGCTAGTTGTATCCTCGTGAAAATTGATGTAATATCGTATTTATCTGAATAAAGCCAAGTGCCGGAGGCCTAAGTGGTCACCTTAATATTAAAAAAAAAAAATAAAATAAACCTAAATAAAAGCTAATTGAAGAAAGTATATTGAAAGTCTTGTATAAAGAAATCAACGCAGAACAAAATGAAGAAAAAATTACAGAAAAGCAAGTATGTAAAGTTCTATTTAAAAACATAGAACATATCTAATTAGAAGTCTGGTCAAGAAAAAGACAGAGAAAAAATTAGCTATATAGTGTAACTCAAAAGCAGAAGCAAAATACCTGCTTAATATTTTTTTTATAGCAGTATAAAATTACTTTTATGAAAATATTTGGAAGCTAAGATATAAAGTTGTTTTAGATTAGGAAAAGATATTAAAAATTTTAAAAAAAAAAGAAACACCAATTTAAAGAAAAGAAAAAAAAACCAAAAATATAGTTATAAACAAAAGAAAAAATATAAAGCTCTAATAAATACTCAACTAGCAGATTTGTCAAAAAGAATAAAAAAGCAGAAAAAGGTAAATAAATTGTAAAAGAATTGTATAGAAGGTTTTATAAATAATAGAGTTAAACTCATCTAGTTAGTATCTTAGACTATTTGATATAGCCTCTAGCTTCAAACTAGTATGACAGATCATATCTAAAAATTTTTTGAGTGATGTCAAATTTATAGATTAAGGAAAAATTTGTAATTTAATATAGCAAATAAACTTAATAAAGTTTTAATAAGACTGTCTAAAATTAATATATATATATATATATAAATAAAATTATATTATTCTAAAAAATAAATTTATTAGCTATAGTTTGCTTTATAAAATACTGAAAACAATTGTATATACATACCTTATCTAAGGTGCAAGAACTAATATATATATATATTAAAAAACTTCTCTATTGTAGTATTTGCTGCATGTGATTGTATTTTCAAGTTGGTAAGTATTATCTTATATATGTATATATATAAGTACCTAAAAGAGCTAGGTATATTTAATTATAAGTATACTTATAAAAATTTTTATATATGGGAAAGTCAATAGAAAAGGGACAAATTTTTTCTAAGTAAAAGTTTTCTTGACTTTAAGCTTAAATAACTTAACAATTATCTTATTAAATTTAATAAATTTTTTTTTTTATTTTAATTCTATATAATTTCAAGATTAAAATAAAAAAATTTTTAACAATTTTGATTAAATAGTTGTTGAAATATTTTAATTTAAAAATTAAAAAAAAATTACTAAAAATGATTTGTCCCTTTTCTATTGACTCACCCCATATATAAAAAAAAAGACAATTACTATTTGTATACTAGTATATACTATAGTGCACTGACCAAAGTATCCCTCTTTTTCTATATCCTCCCTTGCAAAGTACCTGGCACAAAACACAAAACCTCTATTAATTAATGTAGTTTTTTTTTTAATTTTTAGACTGCTTATTGTAAGTGCAGAATATTTATATGTTTGAAAATTTTTTTTCTTGCAACACTGGCCCACTGCTATATAATATACCCAGGTCTTTTGTAAGTTTTTTGTTGGGTATTTTGTATTAGACCCCAGGTCTTTTGGTCAGTGCACTATGGTATATATGAGGTATTGTTAAATATTGTTGTTTTTTAAAATTTTAATTATAAAACCATTTTTTGGCTTTTAACAAAAAAAAATTCCTAGCAAAATTTTGGTATAAACTAACTTTCACCCAATCCCAAACTTTACTCTTACTCTAGCTATAAGCAGAAGTTTAATTTTTTATTTGTAAAAATTTTAATTAATATACTACAATTTACAAAATAATATCTATATCTATATATATAATATACAATTGGTTATTTCTAAAAAAAAACCTCTAGGTGGCTGGATCTAAAAATTTCTCAAATGTTATATAAATTAAAAAAATTTTATTTGTATTATTTTATTATTTTTTAATAAATATAGCTTTAAATTCTGTTAACTTTAAAGTTTTTTTTTTTGTTTTTCTTTTTTTATATTTCTCTATTTTTTTTTATTTTTTTTTTAAATAATTTATTTTTTTTTTAGAATTTTTTATTTTTTTGCATATGTGATATATCGTATTTTATAAAATCTAGTATAATGTAAAATTAAAACAATAAAATTAATTTGTTATTTTAGAGTTAGAATAAGAGTTAGATTAGGGTTAGAGTAAAATATTTTAATAAAAAGGTTTTAACTTAAAATTTCAAGAAAATTTTTTTTTGTTAAAATACAAAAGATGGTTTTATAGATAAAATTTCTTGCTATAGCTAATTTTTAAAAAAAATTGTAATTGCTTTGATTTCATGTTATATTTGATTTTGCACTCTAATTAGTTGATCAGAAGTGATAATATATCACCATGGTGATAAATTATAAAATCCTTTTATTTATTATTATTTTTCTTTTTTATTATTTTTAGGGAATTGCTATTTCCACCATGGCAAATTGCTATTTTCACTATGATCTACATTGCATTCCGAATATCACCAATCATATAATTTGATCGCATGTGACACGTAACAAGCCTCTAATACTATGTATAACTTTGAAATCACTATATATATCTGAGATAGCCAGGTATCCCACCAGTTATAGGTTTCTTACATTCCACAACTCTGGTTTAGACCTGGGTAACAATAGAGGGGATCTATTATGAAGAGGGTATTTAATATGGTAGGTATAAAATGATCAGTTATACAGTGTAGGGATGCTAAGCAACTCGGTTTAGTTAGTTTTCGAGTCAGTTTGAATCGAGTCGTTTAAAGTCGGCTCTAAGTTGACTTCAGTAATATCATATGATATTTACTAAATTGAGAGCAATATGCATATCTACATCAATATATGCAGTTTATCGTTATCAGTTTTATTGTTACTGTCTTGATTTGTACAACTTCACATGATTAAAAACTCA
>CAJVPU010002470.1:0-10570 GCA_910591775.1 Dentiscutata heterogama | reverse complement strand
AGTCTGAGCTCTTATTCTTGTATATAATTTATATTTATTTGTTTTTATACAAATTAAGCTTTTATAACTATGTAATTACTTATATAAATTAATCAATAAAGATATAAGCAAAACCTCACCTTAATACCAAAAAAAAAAAAAAGAAAATTGCATATCATAATAGCAGTTATTGCTTTGAAGCTATCAGTACAGAACCAAAAGTAGATATAATATTGTGTTTTAAGAAGTTTTGAAGTAAAGTTACTACTAGCTAGTTTTGTTTTAGAGAAGCAAATAATATTCAGATTGTTGGCAGTAGTGTTTCCAAATTTGTTGCTTGAGATTTTGGTTAAAATCTTGAATATTGTGTATATATATAGAATAATTTAGAAGACTAGGAGGGATAAGGTGTTGTGTTTGAGACTTTAGTGAGATATGAGAATTTGCAAAAATAGCACTTTGATAAGGTACAATTTTGTGGTTAGGAAGTAGGCAGGGTTTATATAATGCATAAATATGTGCTTCACTGTAGTTAGATTTAATTAAAATTATAAGTTAACCTTGTAAATCATTCCAAAGGCTGTGTTTAATTAAGTAAAGAAGAAATGAGTTAATTGTTTGGGGGATAGAAAAAGTGGTAAGTTGAAGTGTTGGAAGAATTTGTTAAAGCAGGTTAAAGAGTCACAGGGGTTTGAAGATATTGAAAGTGATATCTCTGAGTTGTTTTTTACAAGAGCACTCACCATATTAATAGTCTCTTGTTTGGAATTACTGAAGATGTTGTGGTTATCTAAAGCAGTTTGATAATAGAGGTTTAAGTATCTGTAGAAGAAAACTCTATGATAGTTGGGGCTTTAAGTAATGTTGTTAAGTTTGTATATTGCTTCTTTAGCTTGTTTGGCTAGGCTTTTGAGTATCTTGGTAGATATAGTTGTTTTAAGAGTAGCTTCATGTTTTCTATTAATAAAAAATATAGATGAGTTGAGGTAAGGTTTTTTAAGAATTTCAGATTCTTTTTTGGATAAAAGGTGTAAGATTTGTTAAGAATATTATTGTAGAGTTGGTTTCTATTATAAAAGAATTTTTTGTTTAAATATTCATAGTCCTTGTTGTTGTAGATTAGCATATGAAAGTTTGTAGCCTTGGTGGCTTCATATTAATATTGAAGAGGTTTGTGGAGTTTTTGAAATTTGAAGTTGGATAGTAGAAGGCTGTGAAGTTTAAAAACAAATTAATAACAAATTTTGTTTTTAAGAAGCAGGTATATTTTTTTTTCATTAGATAGAGAGTCAAATTGGCAAGTATAGATTGGAAAGAATTTGTTGAACCATTCTTTGTAAATATTTAAAGAATCAGTTAAAGGTGCGGTATAGTAATTGTGTAAAAATAAGGTTTTAGAAATATTGAATGAGAGGTAGATATTAAATCATAAATCAGATTTAATATTAAAATAGGTCTGTCTTTATCAAAAAATTTGATAGAGAATTTAATTTTAGAGTGTTTAGATCTGAAGTTAAAGTTTTCTGCAAATTTTTTGTAGTTTATAGTTTGGTAATTGTTAGAAAGATACAAATATAGTCTTGCAATGTTTAGATATAGTTGTAGATGATTTTGGGCCTTGTAAGGTAGAACTGTGACTAGTGAGACAAATATTTTTTTGTAGTTTAATTCAGTAAAGAGAACTGTAATGTATTGGTGAATAATTGTTTTAAAAGTAGTTTCTAGGTAAGTAAATAGAATAGTTGTATTGGAGCTAATATCAGAGTTGTATTTAAAGATAATATCTGTTAAGAATTGTAGTTGTGAGCCAGCTATATAATAGAAGATGTTTAAAGGAGGCTCTATAGATTGATTAATCAGGTTTTGTAGGTTTAATTTCTCTTTTAGAGAAGAAGTCATAGAGGTGAGTTTTAAAAAATCAGAATAATTGGAGGAAGAGTTTGGTTTAAAATTTTTTTTTAGATTCTATATCTTTAATAATGGGAAAGTTGAATAACCAATTGAATAATGAGTTGTTTTTGGGATTGGATTTGGGTTTAAGATTAGGTTAAGAGTTTGGTTGAGGTGTATATTATTTTCTTTGCCTTTAGTATTGTTTACAAGAGAGTTAGTGTTATATAGTTTATTAACACTACATATATTACTTGACTTTCCTATTGGTTTTTATTCACTTGGCTTTTATTTATGATGACTAGAGTATTATACAGATACTCCACTGATAATGTATCCACACAGATAACACAGTTTGTTTACTAAGAATCAAAGCTAGACATTTTTTCTATTTGGATCAATACCTTATATATTGATACTAATCGCTAATAATTACTATATTGTTCATGCAATCACTATTTTAAACTTTTAATTAATTGTAATCACCCAATATATTATGCATTAATTAGATTATTAATCAACACATTCTTGATCAATAGTCATACAGATACTTCTATCTAATGATTACTCAGTGTATTAAAAAACACTGCAATACATAAGCTAGAACTCCAATAACTTCATCCTTGAAATTGAATTTATCTGCACAGCACAATCTAATATTATAATACACTATCAGCACCACCCTATTCCTGCAATATCTCCATCAAACCATTCACCATTTCATCTATTTTTGTTACTAATTCCAATGGCGCCTCCAGCAAAATAACTGCTTCATCATTCTGCCATTGTTAATTAACTTTAATCATTTTACCAACATTATTATCCAATATCAGCTAATTTTTGATTATAATTGAATGCCTTATATTTATTCTTTTTAAAACTAGTTTTATCTAAATCAATCATCATTGCTCTACTATCTGAGCTTGGTTTTTCACAACTTTTAGATTTGTTGTCTATTTTTGCTCTCTTTTTGCTCTAATATTCTTTATTAATATGCATTATCTTTTTTCTTCTTGATTTATCACTTTTAACACTTTCATGTTCCTTAATACCAATATTATCCAATTTCACAATTCTCACAGATCTCAAATCGTTTACTTCTAGGCTTCCTTTACCAACTTTCTGAACTAGACAATTATGAACTAGGTGTTCTGGTTTTCTGTATTCATAGCATAATCTTAGATATTGATGCTTGCATCAGTAATTAGTATGATTCTGAACTCTTCATTGGCTTTTTATAGTCTTACTTGCCAACAAATTAATGTTTTCAATAACTTCCTTTACAGGACTTATTATTTCTGTTAACCATTTGTTCAATTTATTCTTCATTTGACATGATTTACTATTTGAAGGAAATTTGCCTTTTATTTTAGTAGTTTATCTGAATTCTATTTAATGCTTTGAAAGCCTTTTTTTTATCATATTTATTTTCCTTAATATAAGCTTCAACTTTTAGAGTACTATTCTTTGCATCCTTATATATTTTAGAACAATTGTGATTCTCCTCTTTACAATACATTTTGTTTAGGCCTTTTGTATTTTACCTTTTTATTTCTGCTTCTCAATGAACATATCCTTTTGCCATTAATGCTTGAGCTTCAAATCTATTTGTATAATATACAATTGATTCGTCTTCACCTTGTTTTATACTCATCAACTTGATTAATTTTATATCACCATTGTATAACATTTTTGCTTCTCTTTTCATGTTGAACTTTAATTTGTTCTAACTTTTAGTCATACTTATTATATCTCTAACCTATAGCCTTAATTATTCAGCAACATGTTAGCTTACAATTAACTTTATACAAAAATTGTTTCATCCCTTGGATGCAGCATAGGCTTCAAAATTAAACAAAAAATTATTCACACTTTCTTCATAATAATATAGTACTTGAAGATCAGTAGCTTTTATAGTTTTTATATAAGTTAAATATTTCTTTCAATGTCTTTATTCAATACAACTTTTACTAACAATATCTGATATTTTTCTTCATAATATTTTATCGCGAGCTTTGAACATTACAGTTGTTTCCAGAGCACTTAATTCATAATGACTTTTAGAAAACATGGCTTTTATCCATCTGCTTAGTGCAAATACAGTATATTTTAGTGAGCAAGACCTTTGTCTTACCCAGATTCTTTGTATCATGTAGTTTATCAACACTACATATATTATTTAACTTTTCTATTGGTTTTTATTCTCTTGGTTTTTATTTATGATAACTAGAGTATCATACAGATATTTTACTGATAATGTATTCACACAGATAACACAGTTTGTTTACTAAGAATCGAAGCTAGGCATTTCCCCTATTTGGATTGATACTTTATATATTGATACTAATCGCTAATGATTACTACAATATTTATGCAATCACTATTTTAGATTTTTAATTAATCATGATCACCTGATATATTATGCACTAATTAGATCACTGATCAATATGCATCTGATTACTAGTTATATGAGTACTTCTATCCAATGATTACTTGGTATATTAACAAATACTGCAACAGTTAGTATTATTAAAAGATTTGGTTATATTAGGATTTAAAGATTTGATAGTATTTTTATTAATAAAGGATTTGTTAATAGTAGCAAGCTCTTGAAAAATAATAGATTAGTCAATTTTTATACTAGTACTAGAGGTATTTGTAGTAGAGATTTCTTGTATAGAGGTAAGAGAAAAAAGGTTATTAAGAGGATTTGGTCAGTGCACTACAGTATTATATATTAGAATAATAATATGTAATAAAATATATATTAAAAATATAATATAAAGTACAAAAAATATAGTTTACAAAAAGTTAAATAAAAATAGCAAAATCTAAATAATTAATTTTTATAACTTTGAATTACTATATATATATTTGTATATATATATATATTTGTAATAAAAAGCTTTTTGTATATAAATTTAATTTTTTAATCTATCCCTTAATATGTAAACTAACACAGACAAATTTACCTGCAGTTTTGCACTATTTTAGCTCTAATTTACTTTTTTAAAATGCTAAAATATTTAAATAAAACTTTGCACAATTATATTTAAAAATAAGGATTACTTTTTTGCAAAATTAGTTTTTATAATATAAGAAAAAAAGTTTAGGTTGCTTATAAGCTAAAAATAGACAAGTTTAGAAAAATTTTTTAATTAAAAAAATTATTTACAAATTCTTGACAAACTCTTTAAATATTAATTTTAAACATATAGTTCTTAAAACAATATTATAGTTTATACAAAGGATTACAATTTTCATTATTATACCTTTAGTGATTTACTAATAAAAATTAAAACTTTATTTAGAACCAAAGATTTTTTTATAGGCGAAAAACATATAAAATTTAAGAAAGTTTAAAGAAAAAATTATATTGTAAAAATTTTAATACAAGAACTTTAAACTTTTATTATACGAAAGTTTTTTTAATAATTTTAAAAAATTTTCTTAATAAAGTTAACAAAACAAATTTAAAATTAAATATTTTATTTAGAAAATATATAGCTAAAATCAATATATAAGGTTTTATTAAAAAAATTAAACTTTTTAATAAAAACACAGACAAATTTGTTTGTGTTACAATTTAAGAGATAGACAATTTACCAAAGAATAACAAAGAACTAGAAGAAGTACTAAAGACAATTCACTAACAAAACACTGAAAATAAAAGAAATACTACAAGATAATTTATCAATAAAATAATGAAAAACCAGAAAAAAATATTACCAAAGAGTAATTTTAAAAAAAGAAAAAAAATGGATAGTATAAAACTATCCAAAGAATTACTAAAGACAATTTACTAGCAAAATGCTAAAGAACAAAGAACACAAGACAATTCACTAGTAAAATGTTAAAGAATTAGAAAAAATACCACTAGAGAAAAATTCTAAAAAAAAAAAAAAAAAGATAGTATAAAACTATTTAAAGAAGTACCAAAAACAATTCACTAGCAAAAAATCAAAGAACAAAACAAGATAATTCACTAGCAAATACCAAGAACAAGAAGAAATACTACAAACTAACTTACTAAAAAATGCAAAAGAACTAAAATACTATAAAGCAATTTATCTGCAAAATACCAAAGGATCAGTATTAGCAAAATGCTAAAGAACAAAAAAAATACCACAAGATATTTTACCAAAGAATGCTAAAGCCAGATCTATGCTAAAAAAAAAGCTTTAAAAAATATATATATGAATATACTGTATATAGCTATAAAAAAATAAATTACTGAAAAAAACAAATCTAATTTAGATCAAAAATCAAAAAGCTAACTTAGTAAAACAGTACATTTTTATATAATTAATCAATCTTTAATATGATTAGTTAATCATAGAAAGTTACTATAGTGACAGGTTGCCAATTATAATTTTCCAAAAACTATATATTATTTTATAATAAATTGATCTTTTAATATAGTAAAATTTTATTATTTTTAAAATTAATTTTAGATTATCTATGTCTGTAAAATAAATTTTGATTTTATTTCTATTAAATTTAATATTTATTTCTTTATTTTTTATTGTAATTTACTGGTAATTATATTTACCAAATCTATTAATTAATTTTTTTATACAAAGTATAATATATAATCTTGATATTTTAATTTTATAAAGAAAATTTTAATGTTATATATATACTAGAAAGCTAAAAAATTCTAGTAGTTTTTTTATTATAATATAATATAATTAAATTTAAAGATTTTTTTTTTTTTTTTTGATAAATTGCTTATACACTAATTTTTTATTAATCAAGAACTTAAGAACTTATTATATATTGTATATTACAGTAATTAAGTTATGCTATACTAGACTATTTAATAATACCTACTCTAAGCAATTTAGTCATATTTTTGCTATTTTTAAAATTTAATCAATAGCTATTACCTCATCAATCAACTTCTAGCTAATGTATAATCTATCTTTTTCCTATATATAGTTTTTTTGTATTGTTATAGTATTTTGTCTCTCTATTTACTTTCTGTAGCAACCTTCTTTTATCTTTTAGTTTGGTTTATTCTAATGGTTTTTTGCTTTTGTTGCTTCCAAATTAGTATACATATCCTTATCAATACTATCTGTTTGCTGTCACTATTGTGTTTGTATCTCAAGCTAACTTTTGAGTTGCTGCTATAACATAATTTGTATTTTAAGCCACAACCTTTTATATTAAGTATAGACAGATTTATCAATCTTCTGGTTGCTATTTTATAGTATACTATCTGCTTTATATAGTGCTACCAAAGTTGGTATTGTCTGTAGCATAAGTGCTAAAGACTTCCTATATTTTTCTTATAGATATACTACTGATGATCATTTACACTTCTAGTTTAGTACTGCAAGAAGAAAATTTAAAAATTTTAAAATAAATATATTTATAATTTTAAAAAATCTTTTTATTATTGTTTTCGAAATGGTTGAAAATAGCAAGATTTACAAAAAAAAATTTTTATATGAAAACCCAAAAACACAATTAGTTTAGAACAATAATTAATAATCGATTATGTACTTGCATAATGGTTTAATATTCTAAACTAATCAGGTTTTTAGGTTTTCATATAAAAAAAATTTTTTTTGTAAATTTTGCTATTTTTAACCATTTCGAAAACAGCGATAATTTAAAATCTATTTTTTATATTTTACAAAAAAATAACTGCTAATTTTTAGTTTAAAATACTAATCTAATATAAAATTTTAAAATTCTTTTTTATACTTTAAACTAAAATATTTAAAATTGTATAATTACTATTTTTTGTAATATATAATTAAATAAAAAAAAATATAAAAATAAATTTATTTTATATTTTTACTATAAATAATTATAGTATTATTTATTTTTTATCTTTAATACGTACTAAAAGCAATATATAAAAAAAAGGTTATTTTTAAAATAATTATAGAAAGATTTATTACAGAAAATAGTTTAATTATATTCCGAGTAATTAGGTATAAGCAAAGGTTTACTAAAAAAAAATACTTTAATTATACTTTTTTTAATTCTAAACACAATACCATGGCTCTCGGATTCATCATGAAAAATTAACAAAATATGACTAACCAGTCTTATAAACCAATCAATACCAATCAAATTTTAAATTAACGGTAATAAATGTTATATTAAAGTTAGGGTTAAGAACTTTATTAGAGACGCGATTTTCAAAGCACGTGAATCTACATTACACCTAATCTAGCAACAAAATTTTGTCGATCTTTCACAGTCTGCTGAGGTAGTTAAGCAAGACATACGGACATAGCTCCACGCATGAAAATTTGACCAATCAAAACATTTGGCACGCTATAAAAACTTCATTTTAAATAGATCGTGTAAACAAAAAAACGCGTAGTTGTCGAATTTTAGTGTAACCATCTTATCTATTTAATCACACCCAGAAAAATTAGGACAAACAAAATTTTATTTCCATTTTTCTTCTTACCCGTTAAAATTATTATTACTTTTTAAAAAAATACTTTTCATTATGTCTACCGTTGATTCTGCTGGAAGATCTCGCGTAGGAAACGAAAACGCTCCCGCTAAATCTGGTTCAGAAGAAACCGGTGGCAAGAAAGCTAAACGCGTCGCCAAAGTTGGAGCCAAGAGCTCTTCAAAAGTCACCAAAAGCGTTAAAGCTGGACTCACTTTTCCGGTTAGTCGTATGGGTCGTCTTCTAAAGAAAGGTCGTTATGCCGAACGTGTAGGAGCAGGTGCTCCAGTTTATTTAGCTGCTGTTGTTGAATATTTGACCGCTGAAGTTCTTGAACTTGCTGGTAACGCCGCACGTGACAACAAGAAACAAAGAATTATTCCAAGACATTTGCAGTTGGCTGTACGAAATGATGAAGAATTAAGCATCTTGTTGAGACATGTCCATATTACTGAGGGTGGTGTACTTCCAAATATTCATTCGGAATTGCTTCCTAAAAAAAGGGGTGAAAAATCGAACGCGACAGAGCCCTCTCCGAAGAAAGCAAAATCGAAGACTAAATAATTATTTTGAATCATTTCTCGAAAAAAGTTTTAGAGGGGATTATTATCTGATAGTTATTATAGTTATTAGTAGCTTATAAACATTCATTGAATACATTTCATAATCTTTTTTTTTTTTTTTTTATTTCTGGAAGGGCAACTTTTATTGTACAATGTATTTAATGTATTAGCAATTGTCAACATTACTCATTAAACAAATCCTCTACCGTTTTTTGCAAACGTTAGTATTCTACTCTGTAGATTTTAACTGAATTATTGAATTGTGATATTTATGATATATATATCTCTACAATAAGCCGATATGAAAAAAGTTCGTTGTGTAAAATTGAAATTTTGCGAGATCTCATTTTCCTACTAAACTAAAAGTTTATAGCTCACCATATTGATATTATCCAGAGAATTCGAAAAACACGGATTAAAGATTATATAATTTTGAAACGAACTTTCATTATAACAGGTACCATGTTACCGAATAAAGGCAACTATCATAAAAATTAGTTTTTAGATGTCGAAAAGGAAGTGTTGCTTTTATTTGTATTAATAAAGTTATTTATGGATTCATATAACGAATGGTTCCAAAATCGGGGAGTTGCTTTTATTCGAGAATTGTTTCTAGGCGGTACAAGCTCACGGGCTAAATAGAATTGATTTTGTAAAAATTTAAACGTTAACGTTAAAGAAATTTGATTGGACGATTATCACGTTTCTTACGTGGTGAAAACAGTATGATTTAGTACTTTTTTTAAAATTATACAGTCGCACCCCCCTAAGTGCACACCCCTCGGGACCATAGTGAAAGAAATGCAAAATGTGCACTTAGAGGAGGTGTGCACTTAGGGAGATTAAATTTTATAATTGTTATATGAGTTGGGACCAAGCAGAGGCGTGCATATTAGAGGAGTTTTTCATATACCGTGCACTTAGGGGGGTCTGACTGTATTTAAATTTTTATTAAATCAACCCTTTTTTTGGTTTTTGATTTAAGTTACAAAAATAATTTTTTAATTTTGGTAGTTGGTTATCAAAATTAATCTAGTTTTGAATTTAAAATATAAATACAATAACTTTTATATAGAATTATATAAAGTACAATATATATATATAAAAGTTAAAAAAAAAGGACAAATTTTTCTAAATAAAATTTTTTTAACTTTAAGCTTAATATCTTAGCAATTATTTTATCAAATTTAATAATTTTTTTTATTTTATTTTTATAATTTCAAAATTAAAATAAAAAATTTTTAGCAAATTAATTTAAAAATTAAAAAAAATTTATTAAAAACAATTTGTTTCTTTTTTATTAACTTCTATATATATATTTAGGCATATAACTACAATACTGGTAATAATATATATATAATCATAGATCTTTCTAAATGCATGTTATTAAAATCAGCTTTAAGGTATATATTTAAGAAAAGTTGCAATTAGAAAACATTAATAAAATTATAATATTACTATTATTATATAATAAATATAGTTTTAGTAGTCTAGAAATAATAGATTTAATTGGCTAATAATTACATAGTTGTATTTATGAAAAAAGTTTTTATAAATAAGCTAGACAATTAATATACAATTGCAAATATATTTATTTATAAAACTTTTTTTTTTTTTTTTTTTTTTTGGTATTAAGGTGAGGTCTTGCTTATATCTTTATTGATTAATTTATATAAGCAATTATATAGTTATAAAAGCTTAATTTGTACAAAAA
>CAJVPU010002469.1:0-10573 GCA_910591775.1 Dentiscutata heterogama | reverse complement strand
TGGACATGTACAAGAAATAGTTGATGATGATAATAGAGAAGAGTCTTCAGAGAATGAGAGAAATGAGAGATCTAAAATATATCATATTTCGGTTAGTGAATATGTAAAATAGATAAACAACCTAGAAAAGTTAGGACTTAATTATTATCAGCACGACAGACAAGTGCATGGAGGTGGGAAAAAAAAATATCAATGAACTAAGCGATAGTATTGCCATCACTATAGTACATACCAGAGTGTTGCAGGGAAAGATTCCAATAAAAAATCCTGAATAGCACAAAAAGAGTCCAAAAAATGTAACTACAAGAGCTCCATATATGTCATGCTTCCTGTAAATTCACCAACTGTGATTCTAAAACATTATTATAAACATGTTAATCACTACTCCGGCAGATTATCTGACTTATATACACTCCCTCTTTCTGATAATATCTACAAATTCATTCGACGTGTTTTCGAAGGGCTCGATACCTTTAGTATACAACAGCTTCTGCGTTATTGTGCAATTGAACTACAAGACCAGGTAAACAGTGTTTAAAATTTGATACACTTAGTGTTCTCAAAGAAAATTACACAGTTTTTGTAATCATATATTATTAAAATATGTTCTCTATTTGAGAATATTAACCAAATTGTTTGATTTTAAATAAAATTAACTTTCTTATATTAAAAAAATTAAAAAAATTAAAATTTAAAAATAAGAATACAAATTTAATAAATCTGGCCGTCTATTTTAAAACTTACCCATTTGTTAAAACATAAAAAAATTATTTTACAGCTGTTTTCATAATTCCTAGAACACTTGTAAAAAATTAGCCAAATAATTTTTCGGTCGATCTGGTTAAGTTATTATTTCAGCATAATAGATTTAATAAAAATTAGTATATATATATATATGTACCAGTTTTTATTGAATCTATTATGCCGAAATAATAACTTACCTGGTTGACCGAAAAATCATTCAGCTAATTTTTTACAAGTGTTCTAGAAATTATGAAAACAGCTATAAAAGTTTTTAAAATTTTGACCCAACCAGGTTACAAAAATAATCAATTTTGCATAACCTAAAATTAATATTGATCTTTTTTTTTTGAACCTCACCTAAGAAGATGCCCTATAAGCATGTTTTAAATTTTGAATTTTTAAACATTGTAGGTAAGGATATTAGAAACAGGGCATTCACAAAATGTTCAAGAATTACAGGATGGTCTGATTACTAGAGATAATATTTACAAAATTGTGTATGATGTAATAAAAATGTGCTCTTACCTTGATAATAATGAGCTGCGATCTTTAGAAAAATGGAGAGAAAAAATAATAAATATGGGTGGCTGTTGTTTATTTGATTGCGGCAATGATGAGAGTAGTAATACCGGTTTTCTATTTGCTTTTCAAACAAAAGCACAAAAGGAATTAACACAATTTGCAAGAGTAGTATGTTTGCATGGTACACATAGTATGAATCATCATGAGTATTACCTCTTTACTATTCTTATCAGATACCGGCAACAGGAAGTAGATATCCAGTTGCATTCCTTATTATCAAGTTTAAGCAAATGATAACACTAAAATGATGGTTTAAATTTTTGCAACTTGAACATAATGATGAATGGAGTCCAGATATCTTTATGGTTGATGATGTAGGAGAAGAAATAAAAGCAGCTGAAGAATCCTTTTCAGATTGTACTGTGTTGCTGTGCCACTTCCATGTTCTATAATCTTGGCATCAAAAATTGAATAGCAGAGATGGTGATCCACACAAGGCAGTTGTTTGGCAAGACCTTTTGTATTTGATGAAGACAGAAGGATAGAACGATGTGGAGGCACAGATGAAAGTTGTAGCGACAATTAATAAATGGAGAGAAATGAATATCAAAGTAGTAAAAGACTTCGCTGATTATTTTGAACGTTGGTGAAAACCGAGCTATGATAAGTGGATGATCTGTGCAAGGGGAACTGCAAGAGATATGATAGATACGAATAATCTTATTGAAGCATTTCATTGCAAGCTAAAATATGTATATATAAGGGGTGGCCAGATCGATGGCTTGATGGTGAAGTGTACCTTCTTGTGAACATTGTGCTTCGAGATTTAGATTTTTTGGTCTTTTTGGATGAATTGAGAATTGGCTGGTAATGTCCCAAATCAGAAATCAATTAATCAATTAGTCAATCAAGTTGGCAACTAATCAATTAGTTTACAAATTGAGTAGTTATTTTCACATAATAGTTGCTTCAATCTTATAATTAGGCTGCTGCATGACATAGCAATTATGTTGTTATATAACATATATCCTAAAAAACTTTAATTGCAGAAAGACAATGATAATATCTACAAATTACAATATTGTGTAAGAATTGGGTATTTACCGTATAGCACTGCTTATGGTATCCCTTGAAAATAGTATTCTACCACATAAAGTCCCCTTTTCCACCAATGAAATCATTGGATCATTGAATAGTACCCAGTACTAATCAATTTTAAAAGTCAAGATTTTGAATAAGACCCCAGATACTATAAGCAGTATTATACGGCATAGATTTTAATATTAAGAATTTTACCATTTCAAGGCAAATTAGAATTTAAAAATTTTCTTCGATCATCATTAAATAAATTATAGGGTCATATCTTTTGCAAGGTGCTATAATATAAAAATATCAAACTTATAATTAGAGTTTTTTTTAGCTAAAATTCCAAAAGCTATTGTAACAAACCACCTATCGATTAATCAATTAATTAATTAATTGATTAATCAATTAATCAAATAGTCGATTAATTGATTAATCGATTAGTTAATTATAACTGAATTTACCCAATTTTTTCAAAAACTCTTGGACAACAATTGATTGTTTTGTTCTGATTTGTAACACTACTAGTAGGATGAACCCACGACGATGGCAGCAAAGAATTTGGGAAATCATTAGAACCATACATATCAACCCAAGTGATATTTTCAATATTCAATCAGGTGTTTAGATTGTACGTTCTATGACAAATGATGATATAGAATACTCTGTTCGACAAAGAGATTCTATTATCAAAGATAATTTAGATGGGTTGTATATCAGAATCCCGACACACAAAACCCGACACACAAAATCTCGGCAACAAAATCCCAATACACAAATTCCTGACAAATTAAATTCCTAATTTTAATATTTTTAGGATTTTAATTTGTCGGGATTTTGTGTAATGGGATTTTGTTGCCAGGATTTTGTGTGTTGGGATTTTGTGTGTCGGGATTCTGATATACAACCATTTAGATGCCATATTGTATGTTTGCTCCTGTCATGTCTTCCAAATTCGACAATTGCTATGCAAACATGTGTTTGCCATAATAGCTTAGTTTCATATTCGTGATGACAATAATCAGGAGGTTACTGAAATATCACATAATTTCAATTGTTTCATTGATTCTCCCGATTCTCCTACAAATCAAGAAAATTCAAAGGTAAGTAATGAAGGTAATGAATTTGAAAAATTACAAGAGACACTTTCAGCTATTTCTTTGGAATGAAAAGACAAAAAAGATAATGATATCTATAGCTTGTGATTAGCCCTTCAGCAGACTGTACAGATGGAAAGAGCGAGAATTGCAAGGATCAAAGCAGTTCCAACAACTACTAATAACAATGTGGCAGAAATCTCTCAAAATGCATCGAATATAAAGTTTCAAAAACAAGTTAGATTTTAGATTTTTTCTTTTAAATTAATACAAAATGTTCTAACAATTTGCTATTTAATTAAATTGAACTTATATAGTAAATTATTCTAATTCTAAAGATTGATATAAATAAATTATTTTAGCAATCGTTTTAAAGACAAAATTTTAAGGACTTATATGTAGTATTATTACATACCAAATTAATAAGTATTAATAAAATCCTTCAATTTCTTCGAATTTTATTATCTTGGGTTCAAAAGTTAAAGATAAAACTCCTTGCTATAATAAAAGATAATTATATAAAAAATGCGATACTCCTGTAATTTCTCAATAATCTTATACTATGATTTTGAAATGCGTAAAAATTAAAAATGAAAAGTTGAAGAAAAACTTAGTTCCAGTATTAAAAAATAAAGAAATAGTAAAGTTGGTAATAAATCATTAAAGCAATACTTAGCTAATAATAATTAAACCTTCCACAGGGACATGAACTATTAGCTTTAATTAATCTATGACGAACTTGTGATGCATACGTATGGTTAAAAATGTAGATTAGCAAAATCAGCATAGGATAGTAATCTTGTGATAGATTTTGGCCAATCAGTAACAAGATTTCTAATATCCGATCAGAACATGAAGCTATCGCAGCTGGAAACCTAACAAACATAGGGTATGCACTACTGTTATAGCTGCGATGCCTAATTGCCAACATGACATCCTTGTACTGCTATTACAGTTATGAAGCCTAATTGACAAATATTAGGTCTTTACACTATTTTTGAAAATACGGCCCTAATCACTAATATAAAGAAAGACCTTACACTGCTATCATAGTTGTGATATCTAATTATCAAATATAAAATCTATAAGGCTCTCTAATTTATGAGTCGCTGAGTGATGAGTAGTAGGCGAGATGATAGAACAGCCTTCATTATAAAGTGAGTGATAGCGAAAAAAAATATTACCTTTACTAACTGAAAGCCTTAACATTAAATATCCTTGAAAACAATCCTGCCTATCATACATAGTAATTCATTTTTTCAATAGTCATATGTTATCACAATGTTGATCAGAAAATACCTGCATCAAACAAGATCAACAAGTGCTATACATCAAAACAGCAAAATAATAAATGAACATATAATCCAATAAAGTCATCTGATTTCGCAATAATGATCTCTAAACTTTGTTGACAGGCTTTTAAATTGGACAAGAAATATTGAAAAAATTAAAACAGAATCTTGAATAATATTCTGTATATGAGATTATATTTTAGTAACTTAGTGAATTGTTTTTTTTGTTCATAGTTTTATATTAATATATACCGTATAAGCATATATAATGCACAAGGGTGTGATTTTAAATTTTGTCATTATTCAAATAATGCTTCTGCACATTATTTTGCACTTATATAGTATAAATAAATATTACTGTTGCACCCTATTATATTAGTGTTGGGCAATGGCTTGGTAATCTAACCTTGAGAACATGAATATTGTCATCTTCTATATAATATATAATCATATAGTCATATATACAGCACATATATCATATGACTAAAATAACATTCAATCATAAGAAAAAAACTTATTCATATATTATTTGTCATATGATATATATAATTTGCCAATCAAAAATTAGCAAATATATAGAATTCAATGTAGAGTTTAGAACTGGTTTTATTTTTTATATGTTGAAACTAGTTTTAATTGGTTTTGAAATATGAAAAATAAAACTGGTTTCAAACTCTAGTTCAATGTATGCAAAGTTAATTTAATAATATATAAAATATGTAACTAGTGAAACAAACTATTTAAATCTAGATGATTCAGATTATATAAAATTAAAATCCATATAATATGGATCAATTTGATATGAGTGAATATAGCCATATATTACATTATAAATTTACAACACTTTTAAACTCCTAAACTAAAAATATAAAGTTTTCTATTTATATACACACAACTCTAATATTTTAATTAGAGTTATAAAGAGTAAATGCTGTATAGAATGTTATAATTTTATTTAAGAAACACTAAGCATTTAAAAAATTTAAAGCTTATATGTGTTCTTTTAGAACTTATCAGGTTACTACAGTCTAAAAATAATTATTTAAAAGATGTAGATATAGCTAAGTCTGAAAAGTAAATAAATACTAATTAGAAAACAAACAAAAGAGATATAAATAAGTTATAGAATATAAAGTATAAACAATTTAGTATTTTAATATATGCTATAGTTAGATAAAATCTTTATTTGTTTTTTTTTAAAGGCTACTCTGCTTGTGTTTGATATAAGACTCATAAAAAATACGATATAGATTGTTTAAGTATAACTATGGTCAAAGTCAAAGTTATATATATTGAGGCTGCTTTTTTTAAAATAAGATTAGACTTATTGTTTTACTTAAATTTTTATTTACTAATGCCTCTCATATTGAGCAAGTATATTCTTCTTACCTTAAAAATTTTTCTATTTAGATAATATAGTTGTTCTATTTTTTAGCAAGATAATACTAAACCTTACTTTGCAGATTTTATAAAGTTATTTATAGTAAAAAATCAGGTTAGATAAATGAATTGGCCTCTCTGTAACCAACTTTAATTCAATAAAAAACCTATAGTTTAGATTAAAAGATTTCTAAATTGCAAGCCAAAACTGAATAACTTTAAAAGGCTAAATGTTCTTGTCAAAAAGATATAAAATAAAATATTATTTGAACTATATTATAGACTAGTTATTAAAATATCTAACTAGATTGCTGTTTGTATTTTAGTAAAAAAAAAATATAAATAAAAAAAATAATAATAAATAAAATATAAATTTTAAAAGTTTTATCAAACTAAGGGTGTGGCGACTTAGTGAAGTGGTGGAGTTGTCACACCCCCAGATGGCAGGTCTAGAGTTTGAATTCCACGGATGACGTTTTCGAAAAATAGCCTTGTGATACGGTTAACGGCTATTTGACGATCGGTAGGATCTAGAAATCTGTAATCTCAGTCACACCATCTAGAATGGAAGCTTTGGCGTAATAAATTCAAGATACCGGAAGAACCGAAAACCCGTTTGGCAAGTCCCGAGTTGGGAGGTAGTATGATCTTCAACAGTACTACAGGAAAACCGAATTTGGAACCGAAGACTGAGATCGGAGAACCGAGCGATCAGGTCCTTGAAGGGGGACACACCAGCTAAACCGCCGGGTTGCCAAAACCGGAAAAAAAGGACATGTGCTCTAGAAGCATGTACCAAGGAAAGGAAGACCATATAGACACCTAAAGTCTAGGTGAACCAACTCTTCCGGGTTGCCGGCTGGAAGTAAGGGAGAGACCGATAAAGAATCCGGGAAAGAAGGAAAGTTTGAATGTGGGTACTGAGATTGTACGAACCCAAAACAAGGGCAGGAGTACGTAACAACTACTAAAATAGGAAGGTTGTAGTTTGAGATACAGATCGGGTTACGGCAATATCTTAAAAGATAGCTCAAGATACGAACCTGGTGATAGCAACACAACAGGTACTAGATTAAGAAGAAGTTACCGAACATGCAGGTGAATACATGTGTGAGACATGTACCGCTCTGCTAGGTTTACCTCGTGGATAGACTAGCCAATAGCTAGTAAGTTCTAAGGTGGATGCAAAATCTATAGGTGTCGCAAAATCTAGTATATGAATAGTGAGTTACACCTTGGTTAGGCAAGAGATGGCAGCTGGTTGTGACCAGAGAGTTTAAATAGGTAATCTCCTAGTTGGGTTGCAGGTATGGCAGCTAGTGTGGAACCTCGGGCAGACTACTTAAATAGGCAACCAAAAGTTGCAGGTATGGCTAGTCGTACTCTCACTTGTAAAAAAGTCAGAGAGCTTAAATAGATAATCTCCTAGTTAGATTGCAGACATGGTGGCTAGTGTAAAACTCAGGTGGACCACTTAAAATAGACAACCAAAAATTGTACGTGTGGCTAGTTGTACCCTTATCATAATTGTAAATGTTGTTAATTATCTAATAAAAAGCCTCTGGCCATAGAGGTCACCTTAACACTGAAAAAAAAAAAATAAAAAATAACAATTTTTATTATTATATCTTTGATAATTTACTAATAAAAATTAAAACTTGTATTAGAACCAAAAATTTTTTTAAAGACAAAAATATATAAAAATTTAGAAAATTAAAAAATTTTATAGTAAAAATTTTTAAAACAAAAGCTTTAAATTTTTATTACTCTAAAGATTTCTAATAAAATTAAAAAAAAATTATAATAAAGCTTATAGAATATATTTTAAATAAAATATTGTATATATAAAATATATTTTATATTATTAATAATTTTTAATTTTATTTAAAAAATTATAAATACTTTTCAAAATTCCAGTCAAATTTGTTTAGAAAATAGTTTAAGAGATAAGATTTATTCTTAATTTTAGTACCCATATATTCAAACTTTTTTTTTCTATTATTTCCTTATTAGTTTATCTCTTACTTCTAATCTATGATCTAGAAAATTTAATCTTGGCTTGGTTTTAGATATCTAATACTCTTATCTTATATTTGTATATAATTTTCTAATACATACTCTTTTCTTTAAATATATCTAGCATTTTTCTATTTGACTAGTTTTTTTATTCTAACTTCTATAATTCTAGTTTAGTAAAAAAAGGCCTCTTACTATTAGTTTTTTATGCTAGCTAGCCAGGGTTAGTATACTTTATAATATTTTACAAATTTTTAATTTTTTTAAATTGGTAATTAGATTAATAAATCTTTTTACTAAAGGATTTTGGTTTTTTAATTTTGGTTCTCACTTCCAAATTTAAGTTTTTTTTGTAATACTATTAAAATACTTTTTATTTAAATTTTTTCAAACAGGTTTTAATCATTCTAGTTTCTTGATATTTTATATATTAAAGAACCTATATAAATATAATGCTACTATAATTACAGATTTTTAAATTTAATTAATAAATAGATAATTGTTACTATAATACAGGCTTATTTTTTGAAAGCATTATCTGTGAGATTTGAACTTTGGGTCTGCTACTTGGTGGGATAATGATTAGACCACTTTACTAAACCACTACATCTTTATATATATATATATAACAGTATTGGCAATTTTTAATGATCAAACAATTTTTTTGATCTTTGGCTAGCCAATTGGCCAACAGCCACTAGCCAATGAACAAACTTTGACCAAAGTTTCTAACTTTTACAAAATTAACCAATCATATTTCTAGCCTTGCTATACAAAATATTTGGCTATTTTGGCCAAATAATTTTTTTGCCCTTTTTTCTATTAACCAAGCCAATAGCTAGCCAAGTAGTCAAGTAACAACACTAATATAAGGTGAAGTTAATAAAAAAGAGACAAATTATTTTTAGTATAATTTTTTTAATTTTTAAATTAAAATATCTCAACAACTAAGGTTATACAAATTTAATTACTTGTTTTTTATAATATAAAACTTTTAAATAAACCTGGCTAGCTAGCTTTTTTTAAAAAATTTCATATATAAAATTTTATAAAATTTATATAAATTTTTTTTTTTAAAATCTATTTGGTTATTAAAATATATAAAAATTTTTTTTGAAAGTTTTAAATTTTGATCTAGCCAGGTTATAAAAACCAAATAATTAATTTTGCATAGCCTAATTAATTAAATTAAATTTTTTTTTATTATTTTAATTTTAAAATTATATAAAATTAAAATAAAAAAAAATTATAAAATTTAATAAGATAATTGCCAAAATATTTAAGCTTAAAGTCAAGAAAACTTTTACTTAAAAAAATTTGTTTCTTTTCTATTAACTTTATCATATATATATATATATATATATAGTATATGGAGTAGAGTTAATAAAAAAAGAACAAATTATTTTTAGTACAATTTTTTTATTTTTAAAGTAAAATATCTTAACAACTAATTAATCAAATTTGCTAAATTTTTTTTTATTTTAATTTTGGAATAATATAAAATTAAAATAAAAAAAAATTATAAAATTTAATAAGATAATTGCTAAGATATTTAAGCTTAAAATCAAGAAAACTTTTACTTAGAAAAAATTTGTCCTTTTTCTATTAACTTCACCCCATATATATATATATATTATATATTAATATACTATTGCTATAGTGATAATACAGTCAACCCTCTATATAGTTACATCTTATATAATTACATCATATGTAATCATATTTTTAGCTAGCCAAACTATGATTTAATTTATAAGAAAAAACCTTCTATATAAGCACAATTCTTTATAAGCACTTTTTTTAAAAAATATACTATATACCCAACTGTGTGATTGTATGGAAGAATAACTATATAGTTGATTAATAAACTTATACATTTTATTGCTATATATTCTATATATTTTATCCAATTTTTTTTATGTTTATATTTTAATTTTTTTTTTATATTTAATTTTTTTATAGTTTAATTTTTTTTATTTTAATTTTTTTTACATTTCAATTTCTTTTATTTTAATTAATAATCTGTTACTTAACAAAAAAATAAACATAGTATAACATAATGCAAATTACTGTGTAAATCTAATATAGTGTAAATATAAAAAATTTCTACTATTTATTTAAAAAACTTTTTTTGTAAAGATTTTATATAGTTATTAATGTGTTTTTTAAAGATATCTCAGTATCCACTAGACTGATTTTGATTATTTAACTACTATTAGAACCATAAAGATAAGCTCTACAACTTTTAATTAATTTACAAAATTGATTAACTTAGTATAAAAAAAGTTTCTTTGAATAAACAATAGAAATTTTTTATATTTACACTATATTAGATTTATTTTTTTTTTTTTTTTTTTTTTTTTTAAGGTGAGGCCTTGCTCATATCTTTATTAAGTAATTTATATAAGTAATTACATAAAATTTATGAAGAACTTAATT